>JADBJO010016371.1:17500-30000 GCA_016801955.1 Conus betulinus | reverse complement strand
GGTGGGGAGGAGGGGGGGTAATGAACTAAGTGGAACGGGCTAGCTAGCTGCTTTTAGCAAGGCGTTGACTTCATGGATGTAAGAAGTAAAGTTACCATGTTTGTTAACCGACGAGTTTTATATTGTCCTTGTGGGTTTTTGTGTTTGCTTGTTTTTTTTTTTTTTGTTTTTTCCACCAGGATAGCACCCTACCGTCCACTCCTCCCCCTCCTACCCCCTCTCCTCCTCCTCCTTCTCCTCCCCCCCCCCCCCCCCCTTCTCCTCCTCCTCCTTCCTCCTCCTCCCCCCCCCCTCCCCCTCCTCCTTCTCTTCCTCGTTGTTCAGTTTCATTTTCGTGTTGTGTATATCCCGGCCGACTGTAGAAGAGGGGAGGGGTGGGGTGGGTAAGTGGGGTGCGGGGGGGGGGGGGGGGGGGGGGGGGGGCATGTCAAGGACCGGAATAGCTCAGCTGGTAGAGCGCCGGACTCATAATCTTGGTGATCCTGAGGTTGCGAGTTCGAATCTCCGCCGGGCCGTTTCGGTACAAGGGGATTTTTCCCCTCGGAGTTGGTTCTGATTCCATTTCCCATACAGTCCTTCGAATGAGACTATAAACCGAGGTTACGTGTGTGAACGCACGCATAACATCTTGCACACACGTAAAATCCCATCACCAACTTTCGGAAGAGTAGCCCAGTTTGGCCGTTGGCACGGATGACACGTTACACATAGCATGCACCCTGCGTGAGAACTGGAAAGAATGAAGGAAGTAAGGAAACTGAGTGAACGATATTGAATGAAATGGACTGGTGACACGGGAAACGACTGAATGAAGCGCCAGCTGGCAGCTCTTCAGTCGGCACTACCCAGGTAGGCAGCCCGTTGTATAAACGAGTGTGGACTGTAAAGCGCTTAGAGCTTGGTCCCTAGCCGAGAATAGGCGCTATATAAGTACTAATTATAATGACATAATAATAACAAACTTGCCCCTCCGTGTGAATAGACCTAAAAAGACCCTGCGTGGTAGAGACAGAGATAGCGTTGCTTACAGCCCAACTGACCACCAAAGGGCTATAATTATCAGGGCTCCCGGTATGGTCAGTTCGGCTATAATGATAAGGCTGTAACAACAACAACAACAACAGCAGCAGCAGCATAATAATGTCAACACGTTACCAATAATCATAATTATTGTTATTATTAATAATGATTATAACAACAATACTATTTCATGATAATGCTGATATGATGATAATGCTGCTGCTGCTGCTGCTGATAATAATCATAATAATTATGATGATGATAGTAGTATTAGTATTAGTAGTAGTAGTAGTGATGATGATAACAACAGCAATAAAAAATAATAACAATAATAGTAATAATAATATGATAATGATAATAATAATAATGACAATAATAATAATAATAACAAGAATAATAATATAATGATAGCAACAATAATAAAAAATAATGATAATAATAATGATAATCACAAAAGCAAATATGAGATCAGTAGTATTGCCATTTTCGAGAACCTGCCTGCCCGAATGTTAATAATCACACACACACACACACACACACACACACAATCAACAGAGCGGGGAGAACTCTGAAACGGGCCACAGTCAGCGAGGCAATATTATTGCGTCTTTGAGTGACAGCGAAAGCGACCATCTGCGCGCTGTGAGGGAAATGAGTGCACGTGACTCCCGCACGTGCACGTCACGCCCGCCTCCACGGCTGACTGCCCCTCGTGTCAAGTCAGTCCCTTGAGAAACGAGACACGGGTGGGAGATGGGTGTGGGGAGTGGGGGTGGTGGTGGTCGTGGGGGGGGGGGGGGGGGGAGGGGGGGGGGGGGAGACGCCACGGGGCACGTTGGAGATTAAATGGGATGGGTTGGAGTAAATTGAAACCTGTTCAGTTGGTTACTGCTGATACGTTCCATTTTACTTCTTTCTTACTGTATATCTCGGCTTTGCTAAACATAGCAAAGGAAAAAGCAGAAGGTAACGAAAACATGAAAAAAAAAAAAAAAACGATATGAAAATGCTGGTAAAGGTGAGTAAAAATAGGAATAATTAAGAAAAGAATTAGGAAAAGTATGGAAAAGTTCAGGAAAAACAGGAAAGGGGAAAAAAAAGAATAAACAGGTAACCAGCAAAACGAGTTCAAGAAGAAAAGCAGATGCAAGTTACGAAAAAAAATAGGACAAAATCAAGAAAAAAAATTGCAAACACAGAAAAAATAGTAATGGGGAAATTACAGTGATAAAGAATTCAAAGTAGAACAAGAGAAATGCAGAAAAAGTAAGAAAAGATAGGAAAAGTAGGAACACACATGGGAAACGTAGCAAAAACTACCAAAAGGACTTTGAAAAATACAAGAAGACAGCAATATGTGTCGAAAGGAGACAAAAAAAAAAAAATGACAAGTGAATAGAATGAACCAAAAGGTAGCAAAAAAAGTACGAAAAGATGGTAAAATGTACCAAAAGATGGCAAAAAGAATGCTTAGGTAGCAAAAAGTAACAAAAGGTAGCAAGAAGTAGAATTTCCTGGAGAAAAAAGCAAGAAAAGGTATGAAAACTTGGAAGGAGGAATAGCAATGGCTGGGGAAAATTGGCTTAAGGTAGATAATGTATAAGAAGAAAGAAAAATAAGGGGGCGGAAAGGAAAAGGGTAAGGTCAAGCAGAAAAGGTATTAAAAGTAAGAGTAGGTTGGAAAAATTGGAATGAAAAAAAAAAGGTGAATTGGAAAAGGCAGGACCATTAGGAAAAGGTAGGATGAACTAGGAAAAAAAAAAAGGCTAAAGTACGAACATTTAAAACAACGTAGGAAAAGGGTAGAGAAAGCAGGTAAAGCTGGGGGGGGGGGGGGGGGGGGGGGGGGGGGGGGAGAGAAACAAATATGAAAAGGTGGGGGAACAACGGGGGTGGGGGGGGGAGGCGGCAAGGATGGGGGTGGGGGGGGGGGGGGTACAAAGTGACAACGAGGCGTAGCTAGGTGGAGGGAAACTAGTACTGGACTTGTTTCCAGAGGCGTTGTTGGCACTGAATGGCCTGCATAGCAGACGAGTAAAACAGGACAATAGGTGTGGTGTGTGTGTGTGTGTGTGTGTGTGTGTGTGTGTGTGTGTGTGTGTGTGCAAGTCCGCACATACCTGCTCTCTGTCTGTCTCAGTCTCGGTCTCTGTCTTTCTGTCTCTCTCTCTCTCTGTGCGCACACATTCCAGTTGCTGGAATGGTGCTCGGTTACTCGTCCTTGGAATTTATGAGTTATTACACACACACACACACACACACACACACACACACACACACACACACACACATATATATATATATATATATGTGTGTGTGTGTGTGTGTGTGTGTGTGTGTTATGATGATCATTTCAACCCATGCTGGCTTGCCATTCAGCCCCGGTTTCATTCTCTCGCCTTTTCGTATGCAGGTGAAAGAGAAAAGTGACCGTCAGTACTGCCGTCGTCTTCATTGTCTTCAATGTTAATTATCCTGCCTGAAGAAAACCAAGTAGGTCAAAACATGGTTTTTCGTTTTGTAATTTGTTTATTCCTTCGTTCGGCGGCATAGTAAATCTGTCTCTGCTCTTGTTTCAGTTTCTGCCTGCGGTCACCCTATTTCGAAACAAAGGTGAACGATTTCACTGTTTATTTTACTGCATTAGAGACCATTTTTGATCACCACTTTAAATGAAATGCGGTAATACGATATTTTGTTTTGGTTTCGCTTTTTTTTTGTTGTTGCTTCGTTCATTTAAATCTGTGTACATTAATGATACTAGTAGCACCATATATGAGAAACGGACATTAAAATACCTGACTGCAACCTGCGTATTCGTTCTTGAGCAAATTATTGTCTCACCTCCTAACTATCAGCTGAAGGATTTTCATTTCTATAGCTAAACGTACTTTGTTTTCCATGTGCAAGGAAAAGTGCTCTCTCTTTCACTTCTGCGAAAATCTGGGTTAATTTACAAAAAGAAAAGAATGGAAAGAAAATGAAACATGGTAACTATTGTAGTGGCGGTTTTTTTTTTCACGACGTTCAAGTTTCAATACATTGATATCAAACAAAACCCCACCACTGTGAAAAGCCATATAACATCAAAAAATCAGCTCCTGACAGAAACAGCAGACCTTACTGTGGTACAGTCACTCATAGTACCTCCCTCGTAGACGACCTGAAATGATGCGTGAGATTGTGCCATCCATCTTCCTAACTGCATGTCAGTTATGGGCCCTGACAGCAGAGTTGTAAAGGGGAATCCAAGCAGGGGAGGCGAAGAACTCGGCAACTCCACAGAACAGTACGGGGAAGAGGAGACAGGGCTGACGGAGAAAGAGGCGGGCAGACAACATTACCGGCATTCAGGACAACGAAAACGAAGAACGAGCAGTCACTTTATCTTTTTGAGTTCGGCGCCAAAGATGGCCGTTGAATGCTACCTCCTAGGTCTGCTTCAGGCAAGATAAACAACATTCAGGACAATGAAAACGAAGAACGAGCAATCACTTACATTTTTTTTAATTTGGCGACAAAGATAGGTGGTGAATACTACCTCAGGTCTTTTTCAGGCAACATAAACAACATTCAGGACAATGAAAATGAAGACCGAGCAATCACTTATCTTCATGAATTCGGCGCCAAAGATGGGCGTTCAGCGACATTGATGAAATGGACTGATATGAGCACTGTCTCCAGGCGGTGGAGGGATTCAGCCGCTGCCAAAGATGAGGAAAATGGAAGGGTGTTCAGTCTGATGAAACAACCTCCATGAATCCGATTTGGTCTGGTCTGGTCTGACCACTGTGTTTATGATAATTATGATGTTTTGCTTTTAATCACCCCCCCCCCCCCCTCAGTGTGTGGATGAGAAACACAAAAAATGTGTGTGTGTGTGTGTTTTGTGTGTGTGTGTGTGTGTGTGTGTGTGTGAGGACTTGTGCGCATACCTGCTCTCTCTCTTTCTTTCTCAGTCTGTCTGTCTGTATAGTATATACATCTCTCTCTCTCTCTCTCTCTCTCTCTCGTCTCTCTCTCTCTCTCTGTCTCTCTCTGCATCTGTCTCTGCATGTGTATGTATCTGTGTGTGTGTGTGTGTGTGTGTGTGTGTGTGTGTGAGAGAGAGAGAGAGAGAGAGAGAGGAGAGAGAGAGAGAGAGAGAGAGAGAGAGACGATCAAAGCGTCACTTGAACAATCCTTCGCGGAGAAAACGTCTTAAAACTATATCTTTTTTGTGGATGACCTTTTGAGAATAACATGCTCATGTGTCCATTAGAGCCAAGGCGTATGAACGTTTTAATACTCTTATTTTGTAGTGACTGATTTTGATCTTATCCTCAGCGCTCTCCATCATCATTCTTTATTCAGTATCCTGGTTGTTACAGTCGTTGATTTTGTCGTCAGATTGATGCTATCTAGTCTCCCTTTACCTGCTCGCCTCGTCACGTTAGCTTCACAACAGACTCTAGATCTAACGGCATGTGAAATGAGCTCTATCACTCACGAAGGCTAAACGTTCCCCTGGGGTCCATACAAGCCTCACTGGCAGGCACACGCTAATTTCCCTTTGGCGTCAGGCTGACCGGCAGACAACGAGAGCAAGGGCATGAACATAATTAGAGGTTTGGGGTAGGACACAGGTGGTCGAAGTGACGTATTTAGCTAAACTGATTCCAGCATTGTCACTCTTGGTAACATCATAATAGCGGCATAAATAACATATGGTCTGGAAGGTTCTAACTGGTGTCTGGAGAGAGAAACACTAGGAAGTGTTGGGCAAGTTGGAGGCAGTCAAAATCGGTTCGGCTGGAAAGTTTTTTTTTTTCTTTGGGGTTTCTAATGGCGAATTTGTTGTTGTAATCCTCACCACCAGATTGTTGGACAAATCATTTACAATCATTACCTACAACATGTAGCTCGTCCTCCAGGTTGTAGCATATCGTGCACAGTCTGTCGTCTTGGTCAGTGTTTGTACAGCGACCTCTCTCAGTTTGGAGTTCATGGGCGACAATTCGTGATCTGGTCCGGGCTCGACAACACTGTCAGTGTGTTGCTCACGATAAGCCAGTTGTTTGTCTTCAGTGTCAGCTGTGGCGGTCATTCGAGTTTGGAGATGTTTTCGTTCCTTTTTTGTTTGTTTATTTGTTGTGTCCCCCCCCCCCCCCCCCCTCCCCCTCCCCCGCCGAAAAAAAGTCAACGTAAAGTATTTTCAAATTCACGTTCACGTTAGCGTCAATTGAGTCACGCTACATGTTTCCTGATGTTCCCATCCGTGGCCTAATCCAGTTATTGTTGGCACACTCTGTCGGCTAGACTTTGTCTATTTGTTTTCCCGGACTGATGTATTTTGTTGTCAATATGAGCCCCACTTAGACTCTGATGTAAGTATCCATGATGCAGAGACTTCTATTATTACCTGAAAAATGGTCTGAAATTTCCGCCACTTGGGTCTGTGCTCCTGCCATTTACCTGATGGCAATGGCTTCGCTGTGGCAAGATACAGATGAGGTTTCTACTGGAGGATGACAGAAGTGCCATGAAAGAGGTATCTATCTGTGTATCCGACATCATCTCTTCCAGAGTTGGAGTGGGGAAGGAGGGGAGGAGGAAGAATGTGCAATAAAGACATAATTAAGAATTTAAACCCCTTTGTTAAGTATAACGAGTTTATGCTTACACTGATACTGACCCGACTCCGATGGTTTCTTTTCCTTCCTTATTCTGATCACAGCAGCGTTATCGGCATCAGGAAAATGAAATTCTCATGCTGCCTGCTATCACGTTTTGTGCGTTTTTGCCTGTTGTTCGTAACAACTGATAGAGGTGTGTTTGCTGAAAATTCTTTCGTCTGTTTCGTATTGCGTATCAATTCCGTGTCACTTCACACGCTGTTTTATATGTATTTCGCACTGTTGTTATAAATCATCATTATCAACGTTATTTTTCATGTTGTGGCTAGGAATCAATGTTAACAACCCCCCCCCCCCCCCCCCCCCCCCCCCAGTACTGCCTTGAGTCGGATAGTGAGCTGTACGTCCTGTTAGCCTGAGACTCTTCAGACCACACCGTTCCCAGACCCAGATCTGTGGTATGCCTCCTCACGTGACTACCTTCCCACGAACTGTGGACCCACAGGCGAGAGGAATGAATTCTTTCACTCAGGAAGACGAACTGCTCCCTGGGGCCCATATGCAAACCTCACCGGCGGGCACACGCTAATTTCCCTTTGGCGTCAGGCTGACCCGGTGCTCCCCCCTTTCTACCTGATGGCGCTTTCTTTGAAGATGGCGGCGTTGGAGGGGCGGGCGGGCGGGAAACAGATGGATTTTCTACGAGAGTGCGACACAAGTTCCATGAAAAAGGGATCTATCCGGGGTTTATCTCTTGGGGAGTTTAGGGGGCGTTTGGAAGGGAGGACGAAGGGAGGGAAGGGTGTGTATGTGGGGAGGAGGAAGGAAGCGGTGTGTGTGTGTTAAGGACAGAAGGAAGAGGTAGAGTCTCGCGCTTCGCGAGTGAAAAGAGTCTGGTGGGTATTGACTACTATGGCGATATTGAAGGCTCCCTGGGGAGTAAGAGGGGAGACAGTGGAAAGGGGGGGGGGGGGGGGGGGGGGGATAAGGAGGGAGGGGGAGAGGGGAAGAGAAGGGAAGGTGGGCGGTTTCGCAATGGAGAATTCTGGGAGTGGGCTCTTGTCTCTCGCCGGTGTTGGCTGATCAACCTGGTTCACGTGATATGCACGGTGCAACCATCACCAACACCACATCCACCACCTTCAGCCCCCCTCCCTTCTTATCCTCTCGTTTCCTCTGTCTCCCCCCACCCCCTCCTCCTTTCCTCTCTGCTCGTTTCTTTGGGGACTGATGTTGTTGTAAGATCAGAGAGAATTCGTGATTTTGTGTGAATCGTGGGGTTGAGAGAGAGGAGAGAGAGAGAGAGAATATTTTACGAAATGGCAATTTCACGCAACTGAAATGCTTTGTACAGGTAAATTGATAGATTTCTAACTGTTCTTTCACGTTTGCATGCCAAAAGTAAACTTAGTCGAAACAGGTTTGGAAATCTATAAAACTTTGCAGGAATGTATTGTTGTCTTAAGTTATTTAGTGCTGGACAACATAAGACAAAATGAACTCATCCTCTTTACTGTTTTTACACAGTGGGCATATTAAATCATTCTCATTATGAGATCGATATTGGTAGTAATGCTGAGCAATATCTGTTACCCCGAGTCTGAACTTAGTCATTACAACTTTCAGATGTCTATCTAAACTTAGCAACAAATGAATTTTCACATCAGGTACTGTACAAAATGTTCTGTATACACTAATCTATCGCTATTCTTAATATGATAATCCCATTCCTGCCATCTACATGAAATTAATCTTTCCTTAAAATCATACAGAAAAGCATTATTTTCTTCTACACCTTGATTTGTCCAAACAAAACATTTTCTTTTGTCGCGTGAATCTAAATCTAGCAGCATCCTATAGGCTTTGCGTGGTAGCCTTGACTCATCCATTCGAGTAAGTTTTAGCCAAAATCGAACACATCTAACTACTGAGTTGATATATATTGGATATCGATTTGTTTCCCCATATATTAGATCATTTGGTGTTCTTATTTCAACCCCTAAAAATTTTTTAAGGGCAAATAAATGTATTTTTTTCAGAATGAAGAGCAGCATTATCTAGGCCCCATAACTCAGCACCGTACATAACCATTGGTTGAATTTGTGTGTCAAAAAGTTTCAAAAATAAACTAAGAGAATTGCACTTCAGTCTATACAGTTTCTTTAGAATACACATCAATGCATTTTTTGCTCTGCTCACCAAATCCTGGCATGCAACTGAAAAACTCAGTCTTGTGGAAAAATAAATTCCAAGATACTTATATATATTCACAACTGATAGTGCGGCCCCATTGTAAGTCCATCTTTCTCTTGCTGCCAAGTATCCGCCTTTTCTAAATACAACTACATTAGTTTTATTCATGTTCACATTCAAATGTAGTGTTGATGCAGCCTTATACAAACTATCTAGTTGTGTCTGTAGACCAATAACAGTTTCAGCTATTAACGCTATATCATCTGCTAACAATAAAATAAATAATTCAGAATAATCATGGGTAAATGTAGCACCATGTCTCCCTTTTCTGATCACTTCTAAGGCTAACTCATTTATGAATAATGAAACAACACAGGGCTAGTCACATCACCTTGTTTTACCCCACGAGTGCAGTTGATATAGTCTGTCA
The DNA here is from genome assembly GCA_016801955.1 of Conus betulinus. Lineage (NCBI taxonomy): Eukaryota > Metazoa > Mollusca > Gastropoda > Neogastropoda > Conidae > Conus > Conus betulinus. Next base: position 20,742 of record JADBJO010016371.1, on the reverse strand, counting down.
ATTTTGCTCCACACCGAATTCTAGCTTTTACGTTTGTGTACATACTATGAAGACATCTAAATAGCTTGCCTTTAATTCCATTTTTACTAGAACAGGCCATAATATATTTCTTTCTATGGAATCAAAGGCCTTTTCAAAGTCAATAAAAGCAACATATAATTTACGATAAAGGAAAACTGTTTCTGTACCATAGCTAATAATGTAAACATATGATCAGTTGTAGAATATCCTCTTTTAAACCCTGCTTGGTATTCGCCTGTAAGATTATGTTCTTCAATATACTCTTGGAGTCTACTGTTAATAACTGTGCTGTAGATTTTACTACTTGCGTCACAAATTGAGATACCTCTGTAATTACCTGGGTCGTTTATATCACCTTTTTTGAAAAGAGGGATTACAATAGACTCTGTCCACGTCTCTGGATATATACCTTTGTCAAATAGTGTATTAAATAATTTCACAAGAAATTCAATGACACGACTTCCAGACACTTTCAGCATTTCCCCAGCTATACCATCTGGCCCAGCGGCCTTATTATTCTTTAATCTACGTAATGCTAATATAACTTCTTCCTTTGATATAGGTCGATTCATTGAATTAAGTTCTTCATCCTGTTCATTTTCATCATCAAACATCTCTTCATCATTTTTGTGCATTTGTGTTTGTCTCCTTCTTTCCAGCAAATTTTGGAAGTGTTTAAACCAGACACTAGTTGTTATGTTATTACGTGGTTGGTTTCTTTTATTGGAGATTTTTTTTTTAACATTGTCCCAGAACTCTTTCTGATTGTGCACAGAGGCAACTAGCTTTTCAGTTAATGACTCATTATGTTCTTTTTCCTTTCTTTTTAACAGGTTTTTGTATTCTCGTCTTGCTCTACAATAGGCATCACTATCTTCTCGTACTTCGGAATTTCGACATATTTTGAGTAATGTTCTTGCAACTGATTTACTATCTTTACATTCCTTATCGTACCAATCGCTGTTTTTATCAGTTGTATTTAAGTATATTTTCTTTTTCATACAGCCTCCAGAAGTTTTTATATACTCATTAAACACATTTAGGCATCAGTACAGTTATGACTGATTAGATCAGTAGCATGATCTAGCAATGCTAACCCCTCTGCAGAATAAAGTGCGCTTACATATGACTGTTCCAGATCACAGTTCCACACATATTTTTCTATGAACTCATCTCTTTCATCAGTATTTTCAGAACTAGTATTTTCCTCAACAAAAAATGAAGTGTAGCTCAACAGGTAAATGATCAGATTCTAACCTTTCTGAAACTATCAATTTAAAGAAGAGACAACGAAGGGAAAAAAATCCTTAGATAGTAAAAAATAATCGTTGACACTATTTCCTGAATCAGATATATAGGTATAACTTCCATCAAAATTTGCATCGCATATACCATTAAGGATGTATAAACCAAGTGCAGTACACATATTCAACAAATGTTTTCCATAACTGTTAAGCACATTGTCAGCTGATCTTCTGGTAGAAGACCCCGAATGACTACCACACCGACACCATAATAATCACTGTCATTTAGTATATCTGGCGAAACACTTGCTGTTCTACTGTTCAGATCACCAGATATCATTACATAAGCATCTTTATATTGAAGCATGCAATCAAAAATGCATTCTTCCAGTGGGCTAATACCATTGTCAATGTCAAAGTGTACATAGTAAGGTGAACCTTCTGGTGGCACATACGAACATACATACAAAACATCTTCTGTAACACCAAATAAACATTTATCGATTAAAAATACAATTATATTGGAATAGTTCACTTTGATTTCACGGATAAATGACAAAAATTCATTTTTTATTAGACAAATGATTCCCCCTGAATGTCTGCCTTGCTTACTAAATTTAATAGCAGGTTTGCTGAATACTGTGTATCCAGTGAAAACACACAAACTGCACATGTTCAACGAATGTCTCAACCAAGCATACAAAAAAAAATTTAAACAAAAACGAAAGGAAATCTCGACAAGTAAGTTTGGAAAGAAGACCATTGATATTCCAGTGTAAGAAGGAAATATGTTTTGTATCTGTTTTGTTATTTGAATATACATCATCTCCTCTGTTATGTGTACATAAATAATAGAGGCACTCTGTGACATTGTCTCTGGAGTTGTACATTTTTCTTTTCTCTGTAGAGACACAGGTTTTTACCAAGTTGGTTTCCAAAACAGTCAACGTCTGTAAAATATATCAAAGTCTCTCTTTGGGGCTATACCCTCGTCAAAATGGGAACAATCACGATGTACATGACTAGCAGTATCTTTATTTTGAGACGCCCCCTTGTTAGCATTTGAGCTATTGTCATTCGCTGAGGTATTACAATAATACTTTTTCGATGCCCCCTGATCACAATTTTCCGTAGCAACACCATTAATCAACAAACAATGCTTAGTATTAGATAAAGATATTTGCTCATTCACTTTTCCGTCAAACAGATCACCTTTCATCATACACAAAGGTAAATCATATTCATTCATACAACCAGTATCACATACAGAAGCAACATGTTTACAAGTAGAACCAAACGTTTCGCTTCTCCCCCCCCCCCCCCCCCCCCCCCCCTGACCTCTCAAAAAAAACGGTTTTTACATGTGTTCACCCAGTGCACCCTTCGCAGTAACAAGTCACTGTCCGTGTTTCTGTATATCCGTGTCGCACGATTATAATTTTCACACAACTGGGTGATTTAACCGGTGTCAACTCGGGCTGGCCATACCCCTATCCGATTTCTCTAAGAGTTTGCCCTTCCCCAAGTCCGTACTTCTTACCATCTATTAGGAGGTGGTCAAAAACCCATTGTTGCACGTTTTCCCTCGCTGCGTGCCTTTTTCAAATGAGGAGTCAGCTGTCGTCTCACCTCTCTGACGCGCAAAGAAAAGTCCTCACCGATAAAAATTTGACTACCTTTCAACTTATTTTTGGCTTTCAGGATCTGCTCTTTGTCTTTGAAAAAAGTGCACCGTGCTATCACAGGAGAGTTCGGTTTGGCATTCAGACGATGCACGCGGTCAAACTGGAAGTCCCCGGTCAAATTCAGCTTATCAACAATCATGTCTCTCAACACACCTTCACAGTCTGATGGAGTTTCCTTTTCCCTGCGATAGAGTCCATAGAATATTAAGTTATTCCTCTTGGAACCCCTCAAGGTCATCAGTCTTTCGTTTCGTCCAGTTCCCTGCACTTTCTTCTTCAAGTCTTCATTGCT
>JADBJO010016371.1:2500-12500 GCA_016801955.1 Conus betulinus | reverse complement strand
GAGAGAGAGAGAGACAGACAGACAGACAGACAGACAGACAGGCAGACAGACAGACAGGCAGACAAACAGGCAGACAGACAGACTCAGAATCAGAATCAGGCAGACGGATCCAAACAAAGGACAAGTCTGGTAAAAATGAACGTCACAGACTGTGCAGCAGATCAAGCGTCTGACTGAATGACTGACTCAACGCACGTCCATAGAGTGGCATGATGTGACACGCCCTTTATGTTCAGCAACCAACGCCGCCCCGTGCCAGTCACTGCACACAGAACCAGTCAATCATCTGTAATGTTCCCTCATCATCGGCTGCGGCTGAAGCGCATGTGACAAAGTGTCAGGCGGGATTATCAAGCTGCATGTTGTTCTTGTCCATTCACTTGGTGTCCATTGGACTGCATTGTATAGCTTCAAAATCACAACAGATTTCTACGTGTAAATCTGCAGGATGCTCTCCACATGGAGAGAGCGTCGCCACAGTATAGCGCCACCTAAAATCCTTTTTTTTTTGCTGCTGCTTGAATTCGTGTCAAAGTGTTTTCAATTCAATTCAAGCAACTTTATTGTCCATCGGAAATTCTTCTGCTCCACATCATTTCACAAGTACATAAGACATTACAAAAAGACATTATAAATCGTTACATAAATTATATATACCTCAACGCTCACCCCCCCCCCCCCCCCCCAGCACACACACACGCCCCCCCCAATGCACACACACCCGCCCCCCCCCCCCCCCCCCCCCCTCACCCACACACAACACACACACACGCGCGCGCGCGCGCGCACGCATACACACATAAACAGTAAATCCATAAGACAAAACATTACATAGATTATGAAAACAATACATAAAAACAAAAAAACTCACCCCACACCAACGCCCACACTAAAACACACACCCATGCATACACACACACACACCCACACACAGACACACACACCCCCCACACACACAACACACACGCACGCACGCACGCACGCACACACACACACATACGCACAAACACACAGTCATAGTCACAGTAAAAGCATAATAATTTTGTGATGAAATGTTCCTGTGGGCAAGTGTTTATTACCATAGTTGTGTTTATGTTTATGTTTATGTTTAATGTGCGCTATTGCCCACCGTCCTAGGGCCTCCCAGTCTGAGGCCTCATCTCAAAGAGGTACCAGAATACTGGGAACAGATTTAGAGCAGCTCTGGCATTTCGATACTTCGAAGTGAAAAAATACTAACCTTCAAGAACATGTCCGACATATCCTCATTTGTGGAAGCATTCTCCTTCATCTCCATGACTTCACCTGTAAATGTTGAAGTGTCTTTTGAGTTGTTTGCGGCGTGCGGTTTTTATTAGGGTGGAACTATGTTGACTTCTTGGACTAAACTCCGAAAAAAAAAAACAAGTATTACCATGAAAATTTGATATCCCAACTATGTCGGGAGGGGGGGATCAGCTTACCAGCATCTTGGAATTCAGTCCAGCGAAATAGACGTATTGACAACTCGGAACAAATTCAGAGAAATCATGGCATTTCACAATAAAATCTAGACAGGACTGGTACTCCCAGAGTGAAACTTAGTGAGGCACAGGTATCCTGTAACTTAGACTAGAGAGATAGTGGCATTTCATAATACAGCCTTGAGAGGTACTGGGATCATCATGATTAGGTCTAGGAAATAAGATTGGAGGGCTTTTGGGATCTCGAATTTCAGTCTGGTGAGGAACTGACTGACGTTTTGAAGGTACGTCCGGTGAAATACTAGCACCTAAACATAGGCCTGAAGAGGTACTGATGTTCAGGAGTAACCACAGGTGCTACAGAAGTAAGTCTGATGTGGTATCGACAAATGGAAACTAAAATTCGCGTCTGATTTGCATCTTGAACTGAAGTCCACAATGGCACTGACATCTTGCGATTCATCTTGAAGGGGTACAGGTAACTGGATGAAGTGTGGAGGAGTATTAGCATCTGTAAAGGACTTGGTACATCTGAAACAGGTCTGGTGAAGTTTTGGCATATATATTCTGGAAAAACTCTGCTAATTTGAGATTTAAACTTGACAGGTGTTGACTGTTGGAAAATACGTGTGTCATTGTGCTGGGGGAAATTATTCAGCACTCAGAAAGAGGTCTGGAGAGATGCTGGGAAAAAGCGGACAAAGGTTTCAAAACCAAATCGTTTTAAAACCCGAATTCATTTGTGAATGGAAAATGTTAACAGTTCCAAAAGCAGTTGTTGAGAGAGAGAGAGAGAGAGAGAGAGAGAGAGAGAGAGAGAGAGAGAGAGAGAGAGAGAGAGAGATCAAATCAAAGCTCGGGTCTGAAAAGTAAATCTCTAATGAGGCTGGGAACAGTAAATGGTAAATAATAAACACATGGCGTAACTCTCGCTTTCCACGGTGAAATAAATACACGCCCAAATCTCCAAATGATCGCTGCTTACGACACTAAGTCGCCACGCAGGTACAACACAGGGCACACACAACAAAGGACAGATTTGGTACAAATGAACGTCACAGACCGTCTGGCACATCAGTCAAGTCTGACTGACTGACTCAACGCACGACCATGGAGAGTCATGATGTGACACGCCCTTTATTGTCGCGCAACCGACGCCACCTCGTGCCAATCACTACACACAGAACCAATCAATCATCTGTCATGTTCCCGCGTTATCGGTTGCCGCCTGAAGGGCACGTGACAAGGTGTCGGTGGGGGGGGGGATTATCAAGCTGTTTGTAGTTCTCGTCCATTCACTAGATGCGCGCGGGCTTGATCGTTTCGCTTCGGTTCGTCCTGAGCGGATGAAATAGGAAATAATAGATGGCGGTGATTTTTGTTTTTCGTTGCTTGCCCATTTTCACCCTCTTTCTCCTCTTTCTTCAAATTCCTTTGATTGACTTCACAGGCTGTTAATTGTCGTCATTATAACAACTGTTATTGTCAGCTAGAGTTAAAGGTCACGTGTTGGTTCAGTGGATGACACATTGAGTTTTTTTTGTGATGTAAGAGCGCTGGGTTCATTCCCCTCATGAAACAGCTTGGTTACAGCAATTTCTTTTTCGTCAGCGCCAACTTCTGTGCTGAATTCTTCTCCGTCCGAGGTTGTGTGTGGATGAGATTTAAAAGCGAGGCCCCATGTATGAATACTTTGCGTAAACAGAACTGACCCAAACAAACTCATTCTATCTTGGATGCATGATTAGGTCATCGTGTATTGAAAGAATTAGTCACAAACGAGAGTGGTACACACACACACACACACGCACGCGCGCGCGAGCGCACATTTTTTAACCTTGATCCTAACCAGCAAAGATGGACCCCGGATTCCATGGAATTTGCAGAGCGGGCGAGGAGGAGGAGGGGAGGATGGAGGGTGGTGGAAAGGAGTTGGGGGAGGGATCTTCCGCGCCGCGTTTTTTTTTTTTTTACTTTTGGAAGAAGAAACTCGTGAAGGTACGCACGGCTTTAGTCTGTTGAAGGGACACACACACGCTTACATCTACAAAGAATGTTTGGCAGTCAAATGGGTTTTGAGCATTCGTTCGTGTGGGGTGGACAAGACCTGTTGAGTGTGAAACCTTTCGTGCGGGGTGGGAAGGTCAGGGCCTGAAATCCCTCCCTATACCCCCAGCAGAAAGTTGGAACCTTTCCGGTCAAAGACGGTGACGGCGGCGGAAAAGGAAGAGGGTTGAGCCCCCCTGTCATGATGCTGCTGTGCCGTAGACAGAGTGACACTGGCAGCTGACAGTCTCTGCAGCATTGGAGGTTTAACATTTTGACCTTTAACACAATTAGACACCTTTACTCAATACATGCGCGCCCTCACGCACGCCGCACGCACGCATGCACGTGCGCACGCACACACACACACACATACATGCATACACACACGCACTTGCAGACACACATGCAGGCACACATGCGCACGCACGCGCTCGCGCGCGCGCGCGCACACACACACCACACACACACACACACACACACACACACACACACGCACGCATACACACACACTCGCCCACATACGTACGTACAAAAAACGCACACGCGCGAGCGCGCACACACCGACACACACACACACACACACACACACACACACACACTCTCTCTCTCTCTCTCTCTCTCACACATATACACTTAAGCATACACATGCAGACAAACAGACACACACAAGACAACAGACAGACAGACATACAGGCAGACTGACAGACACACACAGAACAGCACAGAGACAGACACACACACCACACACACACACACACACACACACACACACACACACACACACACACACACACACACCACTCACACACACACTTACTATGTTTGCGGCATATTCAACGCAACACTAACGAACTGAATGGACTTTGTAATACCCCAAACAGGGCTAGCCGTTCTTTCTTTCACACCAAACAACGACCGATATTATAGACAGTTAGGTAAAACCTCCGACTGCTCCAGTTAACAAAAGGGAAAAAGAGGAACTACAGTACAGAAAAGGGGGATAACCGATGAATGAAGACGAAGACGACTGGATGCGTGGTATTAAAGTGGAAGAAGCTACCAGGTTTTGTTTTTTCCCATCATAGGTATGATATAAAATGTATACTGTCTCTCCTCTGTTCTCTTCCCCCAATCAATAGGTCTCTCTCTGTCTGTCTGTCTCTCTCTCTGTCTGTCTCTGTCTGTCTCTACTCTCTCTCTCTCTCCTCTTTAACCAATCATCTCTCTCTCTCTCTCTCATCTCTTCTCTCTCTCTCTCTCTCTCTCTCTCCTCAGTGCACGCTAATTCGCTCATGTGCGTGCACGCGTGAGCGCGTGCGTGCGTGCATGCGTGCGTGCGTGCGTGCGTGCGTGCGTGTGTGTGTGTGTTGTGTGTGTGTGTGTGTGTGTGTGTGTGGTGTGTGTGTGTGTGTGTGCGCTCGCGTCTGTTGTCTCCTTCTCTCTATCTCTCTGTGTGCCTCTCTCTCTCTCTCCTCTCTCTCTCTCTCTCTTCTCTCTCTCTCTCGCTCGCACGCACGCGCGCGCGCGCGCGCGCGTGCGCAAATGCTCCGTAAGTCCGCTTGTTAAACAAAGCTAGAAAACATTTAAAAAAAAAAAAAAAAAGCCGAAGACAGTACACAACAATCACGTCCAACTCGTCAACACCACAAGTTATACACGTTCATTAACGCTTTTTGAGTCTTCTAGTATATCCCCCACCCCCCCACCCCACAACTGGCCCCCACCCGCCCCCACACTCCAAATCTACCGTGCCACTCGTTTCCCTTTTCTCCCACCGCTGAGAACCACCACGTCAACCACCCGGCTTTAATCCCATCAGCACCGCCACCCACACTGAAAACAGCAACGATCGGCTCCATCCACGGGACGTCACGTGACTCGCTGCCACGAACGACAGACAAACAGCGAGATTAATTCTCTGGAAACCAAGAATAAACTATAAAAGAAAAAAAAAAGTCCCCTGACTCCGCTCTGAGTTCCATGGTCCTTTCCTCCAACACAGCGGGTCCGGGCAGGAAGGAGGAAGCAGCACGTGCCATGGAGTGCGCATGACAGGCTGGTCACGTGACCAAAGGCGGCTACTAGCGTCCGGGGAAAAGGAAATGGAAGCCGCTTTTTTTTTTTTTTCGTTCTTCTCGTCGTCGGCGTTGTTGTTGTGGATGTCGTTGTTGTTGTCGTCGTTTTGGTTGTTAGGATTTTCTTAAAAGGATGAGAGGGACGCTGGACTGGGAGATGGAGGAGGAGGAGGGGTGGGGATGCGAAGGTAGTGAGTGGGCGGAGAGGATTTGAAGTTCAGTGAAGCGAACGAATGCTGCTTACGACATCATTCCTCGCCTCAATTAAAATGTCCTTTTTCCAAGTTTTATTAAAATCAGTTCAGTAGATATTGCATTTTTGTGTGTGCTGCTGTTTTTTTATTTTTATTATTTTTATTTATTTATTATTATTTTTTTTCAGATATGTGGAGGATGCTAGATACTGGAGTGGGGGAGGGAGGAGGAGGAGGGGGAGGTGCGAAGGGAGAGGGGTGCAGTGGATTTGAAGTTCGATGAGCGAAGAGGTGTGTGGATGGAGGGGGGGTCGGAGGTTTGTGTGCATCTTCGCTGCAGTGCATGCACCTGCCATTGTTTTTGCGATCAAAAGATCGATTTTTTTTTCCGATCTCGATCATTATCGACCTATCTGTCCACCATCCTGTGCCAATAACAATCGATGACCAGCACCGTGCATCCTCCTTCGACCTAACATCTTTGCTACCTTAATTTTTTTTTTTTGTTTACAGTCAGTTCACTAATGTCATGACCTCACAAGACACTCGGGAGAACGCAGACCTCCGCCATGGTGGAGCGGATCCAGGATCCACTCTTTGATGCAGATCCACACTCCAGATCCGCATTAAGCGTTAATTGGATTCGTCCTTGGGTCACATTTTGTGACCGAAGAAGTGGTGCATGACATGGAATGCACCACGGAGCTTCTTCACTCTTTAAAAAAGTTCGGATGAGTTAAAAATGAATGGCCATTGTGCAGCCGGCATAAAACCGCGTTTCTTCTCTTTTGCGACCAACCAGAGGTAGATGAGAGTAATTCTTTTAGGTGTGGGACACATCTGGAAAAGTTTGTTACCCGTCCTATTTATTTCCATTCCTGGAAAAGCTCCTGCAAGAGGGTCTCTTACACAATCATTAAGAACATGAACACCTTTCACTGTCAGTAAAAAAAAAAAGATGATTCACACTCTGGTGTTTGTGCAACAAATATACCAAGATGATCCCTAAGTGGGACAGTTTAGAACATTATTTTTTTGTTATCATCAGCATTTTCAGTTTCAGTTTGTTTCAGAAAAAAAAAAAAATCACTGCGTGCGGACTAATCCATATACGCAACGCCAAATCCCCTGAATTTTTCGACCATACTGCACATGATTTTAAAAACTGATGGATAAACGAATTAACGACTAAGGTGAGAGAATTTATGAAGAGGGTCTCGGGGCTACTACTTAACGGATGTCTGACCTACAGCATTAGCCCAATGCGCTGGTCAGACCTTGATATCATCAACATTCTTTGGTAAATTTCATTCATTGCTAAAAGTTGCAACCACCCTTGAGAGCAACAACGGATACATTGCACTTTGTGTCTATTCTGCAGCTGAAGATTAAGATCCAAACCATTGCCTCCGACGCTCGCTCGTGTGAGACGTGCTTTAGCCGTGACGAGACAGGAAGGAGGTCAGCGAGTAGACACGTGACGTGAATAGGTATTCGCACGTGCCCCCCGCGCGTTGCCGTGATTTATGGGACAGTGGGTGCGTTCCCCCTGTGTGCCAAGAGGTCAGAGAGGTGCAAAGGAGATTGGTAGGACTCGAGGATGAAGTTCACGGCTAAAATAACGATGTTGTTACCATGCAAATTTTTTTTTTTTTTTTGCCATGTGACCTCTCTCAATGTCTTGCTCGTCTGTCGTTGTCAGTCTGCTTGTCTTATCTACGCGAGTTGGTCTCTCTCTCTCTCTCTCTCTCTCTTCTCTCTCTCTCTCCTCCTCTCCTCTCCTCTCTCTCTCTCCTCTGTCTGTTTGTCTGTGTGTCTGTCTGAGATTCTTGCCTCATTCACACTCTCTCGCTCTCTGTAAGCGTGTGGTGTGTACACACGAGCATGTACGTACCACACACACACAGTACACACACACACACACACACACACACGAGTTTCGTCCTCTTTCGTCTTTCCTCCTTTGATAACCTCCTTGGTTTCTCTTGTGTACCCCAAAGCCCAAGCCCCAACATCTACATAACGTCGTCTTTTGGTAGTACAATGTAGTATACTTGTTGGTGTCAGATTTTTCAGTATCGTCATCATTGCCCTCCTCTCTTTACCCATACTTGCCAGCTGCAGCAACAGCATGCGTTCCTTTTGAACTTCATCATCATTTTCATTGGACCACCACCCTCATTCCACTCCGACTACATCTCCACCCTCCTCCTCTCCTCCTTTCTCCTTTTTCTCCTCCTCCTCCTTCTTCTGCTTCTCCTCCTCCTCCTTCTTCTGCTCTTCCTCCTCCTCCTTCTTTCTGCTCATCCTCCTCCTCCTTCTTCTGCTCCTCCTCTTCTGCTCTTCCTCCTCCTCCTTCTTCTGCTCCTCCTTCTGCTCTGCTCTTCTCTCTCCTCCTCCTCCTTCTTCTGCTCTTCCTCCTCCTCCTTCTTCTGCTCTTCCTCCTCCTCCTCCTCCTTCTGCTCCTCCTTCTTCTGCTCTTCCTCCTCCTCCCTTCTTCTGCTCTTCCCTCCTCCTCCTTCTTCTGCTCCTCCTTCTTCTGCTCTTCCTCCTCCTCCTCCTTCTTCTTCCTCTCGTCCTCCTTCTCCTTCTTCTGCTCCTCCTTCTTCTGCTCTTCCTCCTCCTCCTTCTTCCGCTCTTCCTCCTCCTCCTTCTTCTGCTCTTCCTCCTCCTCCTTCTTCTGCTCTTCCTCCTCCTCCTCTTCTCCTGCTTCTTCTTCCTCTTCCTCCTTCTTCTGCTCCTCCTTCTTCTTTGCTCTTCCTCCTCCTCCTTCTTCTGCTCTTCCTCCTCCTCCTTCTTCTGCTCCTCCTTCCTCCTGCTCTTCTTCCTCCTCCTCCTTCTTCTGCTCCTTCTTCCTCTGCTTCTTCCTCCTCCTCCTCCTCTTCTTCTCTCTTCCTCCTCCTCCTTCTTCTGCTCTTCCTCTCTCCTCCTTCTTCTGCTCCTCCTTCTTCTGCTCTTCCTCCTCCTCCTTCTTCTCTCCTTCTCCTCCTCCTTCTTTTGCTCTTCCTCCTCCTCCTTCTTCTGCTCTCTTCCTCCCTCCTCCTCCTCCTTCTTCTGCTCTTCCTCCTCCCCTTCTTCTGCTCCTCCTTCTTCTGCACTTCCTCCTCCTCTTTCTTCTGCTCTTCCTCCTCCTCCTCCTCCTCCTCCTTCTTCTGCTCCTCCTTCTTCTGCTCCTCCTTCTTCTGCTCCTCCTCCTCCTTCTCTCTCCTCTGCTCCTCCTCCTCCTCCTTCTTCTTCCTGCTCCTCCTCCTCCTCCTCCTCCTCCTCCTCCTTCTTCTTCTCCTCCTCCTCCTCCTCCTCCATATTCTTCTTCTCCACCTGCTCCTCCTCCTCCTTCTTCTTCTTCTGCTTTCCTCCTCCTCCTTCTTTTTGCTGCTGCTCCTCTTTTTTTCTCCTCCGCCTCCTCCTCCTTCTTCTTCTTCTTCTCCTCCTCCTCCTCCTTCTTCTTCTGCTCCTCCTCCTTCTTTTTTCTCCTCCTCCTCCTCCTTCTCTTCTTCCTCCTCCTCTCCTCCTCCTTCTTCTTCTTCTTGCTTCCTCCTCCTCCTCCTCCTCCTCCCTCCTCCTTCTCTTCTTCTTCTTCTTCTGCTCCTTCTCTTCTCAATCCTTCTCTTCTGCCTCCTCCTCCTTCTTCTTCTGTCTTCTTCTGCTCCTCCTCCTCCTCCTCCTTCCTTCTTCTGATCCTTCTCCTCCTCCTTCTTCTTCTGCTCCTCCTCCTCCTTCTCCTCTTCTTCGCGTTCTTCTGTTCCTCCTCATCCTTCTTCTTCTTCTTCTCCTTCCTCTTCTTCTCTTCGGCTCCTCCTTTCTTTTTCTTCTGCTCCTCCTCCTCCTCCTTCCTTCTTGCTTCTGCTCCTCCTCCTTCTTCTTCTCCTCCTTCTCCTTCTTCTTCTGCTCCTCCTCCTCCTCCTTCTTCTTCTCCTTCTTCTGCTCCTCTCCTTCTCCTGCTGCTCCTCCTCCTCTGCTCCTTCTGCTCCTTCTTTCTTCTTCTTCTTCTGGCTCCTCCTCCTCCTTCTTGCTTCTGCTGCTCCTCCTCCTTCTTCTCTTCTTCTTCTTCTTCTTCTTCTTCTGCTCCTCCTCCTCCTCCTTCTTCTTCTGCTGCTCCTCCTCCTCCTCCTCCTTCTTCTGCTCCTCCTCCTCCTGCTGCTGCTGCTGCTCCTCCTCCTCCTCCTCTCTCCTCCTTCTCCTCTCCTCCTCCTCCTGCTGCTGCTTCCTGCTCCTCCTC
>JADBJO010016370.1:32500-35000 GCA_016801955.1 Conus betulinus | reverse complement strand
CAAAACCTGAAAGCGATCCAGTTTGTTAGTGAGGAAAGTCATACTCCTCCCTCCCCTCCCCCACCCCCCCACCCCTAAAACCGACAGTCAGAGCCCAGTGTGTGAGTTAGTGTGGAATGTCAGAGCCCTCGACTAGCCTACAGTGCGGCAGCAGTAGAGTAACCGTGTCGGTCAGCCAGTGTGTGAGTTAGTGTGGAATGTCAGAGCCCTCGACTAGCCTACAGTGCGGCAGCAGTACAGTAACCGGTCGGTCAGGGCAGCGCTGTTCTGGCACCGGGTCTGGAAGGACAGACAACACATCATGCCATGCCGGGCAGTCAGGACGGCTGCCAAATTATCGCTCCCGGTAGGATTCGAACCCAGGCACTGCTGCATCATCGTTGGGGGGGGGGGGGGGGGGGGGGATACCAGGCTGACGGTGTGGTCCACGGAGAGACGGGGAGCCAATCGATCAGACACCGCCATTTTATGGCATCGGCAGAGTCCCCCCCCCCCCTCCCCCCCTCCATCCCCCACCCTTCCCCGCCCCCCCATCCTCCCTCGGCACCCCTTCTTTCTCCCCCCTCCTTCCTTCCCCCCTCCCCCCCCCCCCCCCCCCCCTGCCCGTCCCCTCACAAGCAATAAAAGTAAAAGGTTTTGAATAGGGTTAGATGGGGTTTCGATATCTACAGAGGTTCTGCTTCTATCTACAGACTAGACACATTAGAAATGTCAACTACTGTCTCTCACTTCACTTACATTTCGGCGCCGCAGCCAGTCAAACGGGTGGTAGTAGTAGCAGTAGTAGTACACGAAGTACAGAAGAATGACTCAGTGGTAACCACCCCCCCAAACTGTGCTCTTCTCTCTCTCTCCCAAACCCCCCCCCATCCTCTCCTCTCTCTCTCTCTCCTCTCTCTCTCTCTCTCTCTCTCTCTCTCTCTCTCTCCTCACTCTCTCTCAACCACCACCATCAACGCCACCACCACCACTACCACCACTGCCACGGACGCGCAGGTGGGTTGAGTACAGTACAGTACGGACAGTACAGAACACATCAACTCTAGCAGCAGCAGCAGCAGCAGTAAGATACTGGCGAAACTTGCCGCAGCAGCAGCAACAGCAGCATCAGTACAGCACACGACACACAGCAAGTCTGTCTACACACCCCCCCATCCCCCAGATGTCATTTGGCACGGACACAAGATCGCCGCCAGCAGTCGGCCAGCAAAACGGTTGGTTGCTTGGTTGGTTGGTTGGTACAGTCGTTCTTCTCCTAATGATGAGTGAACCCGCTCGGAAGCTGGAAGAAGTCTTGGAGAGAGATGAGGAGCCAGACCACAGAGAGTTGTAAAAGATTGACTGTGTGAGGCTCGCGCGCACTCTGCCACCCACCCCACCTTACCCCCACCCTTACTACCTACCCCCCCCCCCCCCCCCCCCCCCTACCTACCTACCCCCCCCCCCCCCCCCTTACCTGCCTACCTGACTTCCCTCCCTTGGACGCCGCCGCCGCGCACTCTTCGGAGAGCGCAGCGCTGTCAAAGAAAATAAGGTGCACTCACACTCTCCTCCTCCTTCCTCCTTCCTCCCTCCCCGTCATGGATGGCACCGACAGACAGACAGACAGACAGACAGACACGTTGCTGAAGGCCGGCACTGGCTTTAGATCGTATGGCAAGTAGCCTAGCCCAGCAGAGCAGGGAGGAAGGGGGGAAGGGGGGCACAGACAATGCATATACACACAAGGCACAGACAGGTAGTCACCGAGAAGACCGTGGGTCGGGCTGACTTCCTGCTTTCTAACTCTGTCTGACTCTTTCCTCCTCAAGGTAGGCTACAACATGCACGTTGAGAACGAGTCACTGGCACAGAGAGAGAGAGAGCGCGAGAGAGAGAGAGAGAGAGAGAGAGAGAGGGGGGGGGGGAGGGGAGGGGAAGAGAGAGAGCGGTGCCGTGGCAGAACACAATGAGCAGTGGGGATCTTCTTGCCCTCACTCACATTACACAGGTAGCCGGCGCACCAGACTTACACACACAATGTCGGCCGAACCACTTCACTCCACCCACGCCCCTCCCCCACCCCCCCTTTTACCCCCCGTTACCCCCTACGCCAAACTCCCCCAAACCTATCGGCTCGCTTGTGGGACATTTACTTTTGGCCGCATGGACGAAAACAAAACAAAACAAAATCGGTTGAAGATGTAACGTGCGATGGATGAGGGGGGTGGGGTGGGGTGGGTGAGGGGTGGGGGTGTAGGTGAGGGAGATGTGGGGAGGGGGAGTGGAAAAGGCGATGGGGATGTGTGTGTGTGTGTGTGTGGTGTGTGTGTGTGTGTGTGTGTGTGTGTGCGCGCGCGCGCGCGCGCGCGCGTGCGCGCGTGTGTGCGTGTGTGTGTGCACGCTAGTGTATGTGTGTGTGGGCGTGTTTGCGTGCGTCCGCGCTTTTGTGCTTGTGTGTGTGTGTGTGTGTGTGTGTGTGTGTGTGTGTGTGTGTGTGTGTGTGTGTGTGTGTGCGCGC
>JADBJO010016370.1:22500-30000 GCA_016801955.1 Conus betulinus | reverse complement strand
CTTTCGCCAACAAGAATGCTGCGCGTAGTGGAGACATAAGTGATCGAGCGATTGGCAGTACGCCCTCACCTAGCGCATGCGGTCGAAGTGTGTCATGGAGGTTGAAATGGTCAGGTGATAGATGGCACCTAAGGTAGTTAGGGCCCCTCCCGAGTTCGGACCTTCCTGATAGCAAAAAAGAAGAAAATGTATCCACTAGGACCTTGGAGTATCAACTGAGTGCTCAAGACGCAGTCATTGAAGTTGCTTTGTAACCAGACCTTGAAGAACAGGACTCGTGGGCTTGTTCAGCACATGTTCTATTTGTAATAAGGCCGGCCACGTGGCTAGAGACAGCCGAGTTAGGCCCCCAGAAAGCCGCTGCAATGCGCATCTTATTACCGACAGAAGGGCAGGACCAGGGCGAAAAGAAAGACGGTAGTAGTATTATTACTTCAGGAATGTGCTGTGTACCCCCCTGATTCTGTAGATGATATGGATGTGCATGAGGGGAGTGGTGGGGGGATGGAGGGGGGGGGGGGGGGGGGGAGGGGGTTGTGTCAGCGTGATGAGAGATTCCGGATGCACGGGTGTCATTATCAGAGAATCTTTGGTAAAGCAAGAACCGTTTACAGGTGAAACACGAAAGTGCATGCATATCGACGGGACAGCAGGTGTGTTACGCCTGACTAATACATCAGCATAGTTCAAAACAAATACCATCACGATTTCCCCCCGTGCTGGACATTGTCCCTAGGCCTATCTAACACCACATCCTCATCGCCAGAAACGACAACTTCAGAAGATGAGAAACGGACAAGGTATTGTGTGGGGCGTGGGATTCAAACCCGATGGCAACGTCTGAATGCGAAGTCAGTGCTTCTCCCACTGGGCCACAAGGCAGAAGTTTTCTTTCTCCCCATCATATTTCTTGTCATTATTGGCATGCAGCTCTCAGTCTAGGGGGCGGTACTAGCATCTGACGGCAACAATGGCTGTTTTCCGCAGGAACGTGCCTATTATGCAAGAGGAAAATGAGCGAGATGAGGCGAAACAGTCATCATTCTGTCCCTTTTGCTATTCGCCTCCCCCCCCCCCCCCCCCCCCACCCAACCACCGCCTCCGTACCATTACCACCTCCCCCCCCCCCCCCCCCCCACCCGCCTCTACCCCCTCTACATCTGCTTCTTCATTGTCTACCATTCTTATCTTTACTCCTCTTCCACCTCCCCCCCCCCCCCCCCCCCCCCCCACCCAACCACCACCGCCTCCACCCCATTACCAGCCTCCACCCCCCCCCCCCCCCCCCCCCCCCCCCCCCCCCCCCCCCCTTCTCTACCCTGTCTACATCTTACTTCATTGTCTGCCATGTCTTATCTTTACTCCTCTTCCACCTCCCCCCACCACTTACCACCGCCTCCACCCCCTTACCACCTCCACCCCCCCCCCCCCCCCCCACCCCCCCTCTACCCCTACCCTTACTTCATTGTCACCGCTTATCTTTACTCCACCCCATTCCCCCACCCCCCCCCCCCCCCCCCCCCCCCCCCCCCCCCCCCCGTCTCTACCCTGTCTACATCTTACTTCATTGTCTACCATGTCTTATCTTTACTCCTCTTCCACCTCCCCCCCCCCCCCACCATCCCCCCACCCAACCACCGCCTCCCACCCCATTACCAGCCTCCACCCCCACCCCCCCACCCCCCCGTCTCTACCCTGTCTACATCTTGCTTCATTGTCTACCATGTCTTATCTTTACTCCTCTTCCACCCTCTCTACACTCCCAATCCCCGACCACCTAACCTCCCAAGTTTTTTCCTCCCCCCCCCCCCCCCCTCCCCCCCTCTTCTCCTCTCAATCCTTACCCCCCCCCCCACCCATCCCCATCCTCCCCCCATCCTCATCCTCCGGTCACTGCCCCCCCCCCTCCTTCCCTCCCCCACTCCTCAAGCCAGCTCCCTGTGTACACCTCTTCCTGTTCTACCGTTCAGTCCAATCATTATCTGTTCTACCGTTCAGGTTCAATCCTCTCCTCTCCTTCAGTCATTATCAGGTTTCAATCCTCTCTTCCGTTCACCGTCAGTCAATCATTATCAGGTTCAATCCTCTCTTCCTGTTCTCTGCCGTCCTGTCTGCCGTCATTATCAGGATCAGGTTCAATCCTCTCTTTCCTGTTCTGCCCGTTCATTCAATCATTAGCCAATCATTATCAGGTTCAATTCCTCCTCTTCCTGTTAATCTACCGTTGCTCTGACGTCTAATCTGTATCAGGTCTCCTGTCCTCTCTCCCTGTCCTAAGTCTAACCGTTCATGTCAATCATTATCAGGTTCACCTCCTCTCTTCCTGTTCTAAACTCTCCCGTTCAGTCAATCATTATCAGGTTCAATCCTCTCACTCCCTTCGTCCTTCCCTTATTCTCTTCCCCACCTCATCTCATCATCTGTCTGTCTGTCTGTCTGTCTCTGCTTGTCTGTCTGTCCTGTCTGTTTTGTGTCTGTCTGTCTGTGTCTGTCTGTCTGTTTCTGTCTGTCTCTGTCTGTCTCTGTCCTGTCTGTCTCTCTGTCTGTCTCTGTCTGTCTCTGTCTGTCTGTCTGTCTGTCTGTGTCTGTCTGTCTGTCTGCTCCTGTCTGTCCTGTCCTGTCTGTCTGTCTGTCTGGTGTCTGTCTGGGTCTGTCTGTCTCTGTCTCTGTCCTGTCTCTGTCTCTGTCTGTCTCTGTCTGTCTCCTGTCTGAGTTCCTGTCCCCTAGCCCTGTCTCTCTTGTCTGTCCTCTCTGTCTGTCTGTCTGTCTCTTTCTGTCTGTCCTAGATGTCTGTCTATATGGCTGTCTCGTCTGTTCTGTCTGTCCGTCCGTCCTCGTCCCTCCCGTCCGTCCTGTCCGCCTCTCTCTCTCTCTCTCTCGCTCTCTCTCTCAACCTCGTCTCTCTCTCTCTCTCCCCTCTCCTCTCTCTCTCTCTCTTCTCGTATTTCGCTCTCTCACAGTGTTATAGCATTGTAATATTCTCTCGGCCTGCCCTTGCACGTGTGACGCCGACCCATTGATATGAGCAGGGCTTTTTTTGTGTGTTTTGTTTTTTTTTCCGTTAAACGTGCAATGCGCGCGCCCTCAGAAAAGTCGAACCTATAACATCTCCTTTGTTTTTTTGTCTTTTTTTTTTTTTTTTTTCCGTTACCAACGTGCATTCACGCCGCCACTCCAGAAAACACTCCGAACCTCCCTCTAACTCTCCTCTCCTCTCCCCTCCTTCTCCGGTCAATCCTCGCCACACATCGTCATTCGCTTTAACTCTCTCTCTCTCTCTCTCTCCTCTCCTCTCCTCTCTCATCGCCAACTCTCTCTCTCTCTCCCCTCTCTCCTCTCCTCTCTCTCTCTCTCTCGCTCTCATCTCTCGCTTCTCTCACTCCTTCCTCCCCTCCCTCCCCCCCCCTCTCTCGCTCTCTCACACATATGTGTACTCACACACACGGACGACGAACAGGCACACACACAACACACACACACACACCACACACACACACACACACACACCACACAATACACACACACACACACACACACGCGCGCGCACAAACACACATACACACACACACAATACACACACACCACACACACACACACACACACACACACCACACACACACACACACACGCGCACACGCCCGCACGCACACACACCACACACACACCCACACACACACACATTTATTGCACTGTGGTCTTTGTTGCTTTCCTGCGCACACACAGTGACCAACTAAACGGTTTTAAATCACGACAGGGCTCTGCGGGGTCTTTGCCGGTGAGTGACCTTCAGACCGACCTGAGCATGAATGAACATCGCCATCTTCCTAACCGTGGTACAGGTACGGGACGCATCAATCTTTTGCAGTGGTGGAAGAGTTGGATAGACCAGCGTGAGAAGAAAAAATTTAAAAAGGTAGGGATAACCACAATAAACTTGAAGAAAAAAAAAACCTGTAACAATAAAGATAAAAGATACAAAAACTAAAACCAAAATAAAAAAGAAGAAACCTCTATGATATGAAGTCATAAAATGATATCTATACAGAGCCTCATAATCATCTCGGACGAATGAACGTCAATCATCACACAGCGAAGCTTGTGCCATGCTCTAAACAATAGAATGGAACCCACGAACCCTCAAGCGTCGGCTGGCATCAGGAAGGAAAGTTATGTAACACTGCTAACGGTTGTATGGCCCCAGCCGGGCTTCAGCAATTGAATTTTACCTGAGACATTTTTCTCTCTTCTTTCTTCTTCTTCTTTTCTTCTTCTCGTTTTTTTTTTTTTTTTTTTTTTTTTTTTTAAAGAGACTGTGGCTTTCCATTTCGGTTCAAGAAAGACTAGTAACGAGCCCTCATACTTCCCCCCACCCCAACCCTCTCCCCTCGATCCCCTCCTCCCGCCCCCCCCCCTCCCAGCCCCTGCCCCCCTCTCCCCTCCCCGCCACCAACCTCATCACACCCCCCCCCATCCCCCCATTCCCAATCCCTCCTTCTCCTCCCTTTCCTTCCCCCCTCCCCACCCCCTCCGCCCCACGGGCTGCTCTCCCCCTAGCTGGCAGTGGTCTTTGTTGCCAGCCCCCCGGCCGCTCATGGTCAGTTAAGTGCTTCAGTTGCTCCGGGTGTCGTTCGGGCAAAACGCCAGCTATCTTCGTCATCATTAAATGGGGGGAAGGTCTCGTTTTAAAAATGGGTAATTTTTTTTTCTCACTGCTCACCCCGCTAATAAGTGGGGGCTACGTTCAGTCCATACAGCTTTCAGCTACTTACGGACATCAGCTACTACACCACTGCAGCGAAAAGTTTAATAAAGGTCAAAATTCCTATCATATTGTGGCGAGTGGGTTAGAAACCTTCGCTGTGACCGTCTTGTCCGCTGTGACGTTTCACAAACCCACACACACACACACACACACACACACACACACACACACACACACACACCCATACACAGACACACACACACACACACACACACACACACACACACACACACACACACACACACACACACTCACACACACACACACACCACACACATACCACCTCCCTCTTTCCAAGGTCACGCGTGATCTTAACACAGACAGACAGACAGACAGACAGACAAAGAAAAACCAGTTCACTGATTCTTGTCTTGCTGTACATTACTCGTTCCGTCAACTGCTCCCATTTACGGTGAAAAAGCTGTTCCACCACAACAAGCACACACTTCCGAGAAGGAAAGGGGGGGGGGGGGGGGGGGGGAGGGGCAGGAGGATGGCATGATGTAGGCAGTGGAGAAAGGGGGAGGGGGGTGAGGGAAAGGTAAGGGGGAGATGGGGGAAGGATGAAGGAGGCATCAATACGTCCTGCAACTTAATTCATGGCACTCATGTGAAAAGGAAAACAAACAAGCAGTGAGGGAAAGAACTACACGGCGCACAGACTTTGAAAATGGAGAGGTAAGGTAAGGTAAAAATTGCTTACAGCTCAGCCGACCGCAAAAGGCATTATCAGGGCTGTCACCACATTAAAATCAACTCCCAAGTCATCAACAAACAAATAAAAACAAAAACAAAACCCTTCACACATCTCTTTGAAAAATATACCTTCTAAAAACGCACCAGAAACTTACTTTTTGTATCTGGTGGGAATGAAATATGCCATCCACCTTCGTACCACAGAAAATGAGTCCCACATACTAAACTAACGGAGGATTAATGCGGAAAATGTGTATACTATACTCTATTCCTGTTAATATGTTTTCTCCGACTTTCGTCATTCCTTCATGGACACATGGCTGTATAATTTGCTTTTAACATGATGACGTATTTACGGCGAAATTTTATGTGATGTTTTGGAATTTTGTTCGGTGTTCGTACAGGCTGTCACTGTTGTACAAGGATTCTTCTCTTTAATTGTGACTTCTTACGAAAAAAAGTTTCCATAACACCTTCAAACAGCTGTATGATGATGAGATTGATACAATACAAAAATAATGGCGGACAAGCCAACTCAGAAGAGACATGAACCGAACTGCCGTTCGGATTCTCAATTTCCTTCATGAAAACACAACCTCCGCTGAAAGTCGGTCAAGACTTCCACAGATGCAGCTCGCTAGTTGCCTGCACCAATCACGTGAAAGTTTACATTGTTGGACGAATGTGTAACCCGACACGTCATGATAATCCATATAAGGAAAGCAGAGAGGGAAAAAAGCGGCGGTTACCCCAACAACCTGATCCCTGATTCAGGTTCGCTCCACAGTCAAATCCACTTTATTTTCAATACAAATAAGCTAAATGCTGTTTGTAAGACGAGTGGTCAGACACTAATGTTTTCCTCATGCCATGAACAGTAAACGCCTTTTCATTGTCCACAAAGCAAATGGCATTCTCATGCTCCTGTGCTGGGTTTGGAGTTTTCCCGGATTTGATTGAAGTAATGAACTATTGATTATTAGACTCGCGGGCTATACAATGACTTCAAGTTTATAGTGTTGTGGTGGAATCCATTGTCTACTTGGGAAAGTTCATCCGATCTATAGGCGAAGCATTTTAAACTAACATACATGCACGACTGCGCATGCGCCTTGCCTCCTCCTCCCCCTCCCCCTTTCCCTCCCCTCTAAATCGCCATGTTTTCACTCCCTAAGGCAGAAGCCATGTTTTAACTTCGGTACTGAGAACACTCTCATAAAAGCAATTTTCCCAGGCAACTTTCCCCATCTCGTATCTCCCCCCATCCCCCCTCCACCCTCATCCTCTCCGCACGACGGATATAGCCTCCCTCCATACTTTGAAAGCTCTTTTTTGTGGAACGTTTTCGAAGGCTTGGTCTCCCGTTTGTGGTTGCAGGTTACAAGTGAAAATGCCCAACAGCCAAAGAGACACAGCAGGGTTACAAGATAAAATGCCCAATGCCAGACACAGCAGGATTATAAGTTAAAATGCCCAATAGCCATACAGACACACATAAGAGTTACAAGTGAAAATGCCCAATAGCCAAAGAGACACAGCAGGGTTACAAGTTAAAATGCCCAATGCCCAAAGAGACACGCAGGATTATACAGTTAAAATGCCCAATAGCCATAGAGACAAGTTAAAAATGCACAGCAGGGTTTACAAGTTAAAATGCCCATAGCCAAAGACACACAGGAGGGTTATAAGTTAAAATGCCCAATAGCCAACACAGACACACATAAGAGTTACAAGCCCAATGCCAACAGCCAAAGAGACACAGGAGGGTTACAAGTTAAAATGACCAATAGCCATAGAGACACAGCAGGGTTACAAATTAAAATGCCCAATAGCCAAACAGACACTGCAGGATTATAAAGTTAAAATGCCCAATAGCCCAACAGACACACATAAGAGTTACAAGTGAAATGCCCAATAGCCAAAAGAGACACAGCAGGTTACAAGTTAAAATGCCCAATAGCCAAACAGACACAGCAGGATTATAAGTTAAAATGCCCAATAGCCATAGAGACACAGCAGGGGTTACAAGTTAAAAAATGCCC
>JADBJO010016370.1:15000-17500 GCA_016801955.1 Conus betulinus | reverse complement strand
TCAACTCGCCAGGAGGAGAACACAAGTCCCGTAGCCCTAGACATACCGTCTCTCTCTCTCTCTCTCTCTCTCTCTCTCTCTCTCTCTCTCTCTCTCTGTCTGTATATACGAGTATCTATGTATATGTTTATATACACATATATACACACGTATACATTTATATGTATATATATATATATATAAATGTATATGTGCATGTATATATGTATGTATGTACACACACACACACACACACACACATACACACATATACATATATATATATATATATATATATATATATATATATATATATATATATATGAACAAGAGTCGAATATGAAAAACGGAGTTTCAACAGCCTAGTCTCTGATTCCGATTCCCCTCCACTGACAATCCACGTCACCTTCGATACAAGCAGAATAAAATTAGTATTGTATATTAGTACACGAATCAGAGACAAAACCGTTTTCCTTTTACACTGCCATTCTTTTCTTTCATGTACTCTTAGTAACGTCTGTTTTGATTGGTGGACAGAATGATATCATCTGACTCTGTCAAAAAAAAAAAAAGAAAAAAGAAAAAGAAAGATATGGTGGACGACGCAACACGGAAGAGCGTTCGGAAGCGGATTCGGAATCCAAAATGGCGGACACCACAACACGGAAAGAGAAAGATCGGTACTTTGGTTTCTCAATCGAAAATGGCGGACAAATAACCCGGAATGAAGACGATCCGGTGCTCTCATTCTCGAGAACACAAAATGTCCGACTACACAACATGGAATGAAAGACGATCCATAGTCTCATTCATCAGAATGCAAAATGTCCGACGACGCAACGCGGAAGGAAAAAGATCGGTAGTTTCACTCTCGAGAATACAAAATGGCGCACAGCGCAACACGGAAGGAAAATGGTCGGTAGTCTCATTTCTGGAGAAAAGGAAAATGGCAGACAGAGACAACCGAGAAGGGCAGAAACGCGTCGTTTTGTTGGCATTCTCGGGTTTCTTCAGTCACAGAGAATGACTTCTGGAACCGTAGCAGAATTGAGCATTGTGGAAATCGATTGCATAGAAAGGTGATCGATGGTGCGTGAAGCGTGTGGTACACTATCAGCAGTATCTAATGTCGTGATCATGGTCAGCTGACGAATGTAATGTTGTCTGGTTTAGTGTGGGTTCGTGTAACATAGGCCTGTTCAATACATGCTGTCATCACCACTGCTCCAGCTTTCCTTCTGGTGCAAGCTTCCTTATGTTTTGATTACTTTAGGTATGGAAAAGAAAGAAGAGCGTTGAGAGATGGTTTGAAAAAAAAAAGACAGGGAGGGAAGGGCACACACACACACACACACACACCACACACACACACACACACACACACACACACCACACACACACGCACACACACACATCACATACACAGAGAGAGAGAGAGAGAGAGAGAGAGAGAGAGAGAGAGAGAGAGAGAGAGAGAGAGAGAGAGAGAGAAGAGAGAATGAAAAGTGAATGCACGATAGGAAAAAAGATAACATCCTGAAACTGGAATTCTATCGTGTAATAATGGTTGTCAGCGGTTGTACATCAATCGGCCTCGGACGCTATCTGCCGGTATCTGGTTCCTATTTCTATAGGGCTGCGCTCGACAGTATAATACTTGACAATGGTATTCTAAGCCACAAATGCAAGAGAAATATTCGGACAGTATCATTCAAAGCAACAGCGTTATAAGCTACGTATGTGGAGGGACTGGGATAGAACGACATGAAGACGGGTGCCCTAACTCAGTGGTTGCTACACACTGCGCTCGCAATTTCAGGGTTGTGGGTTCGAGTCCTTGACAGCGCTCGACGGGTGAAGCGTGGAGTAGGATTCCTTCGTTTTCAGATTTGAACTCTTAAAGGCTAACTCACGTGCACAACCGTCAGGGGGTGGGGGGGGGGGGGGGGGTGGGGGGGGGGGGGGGGCAGGCAGCTGAACCGCTTCCATGTCTATACTCACGAGGGAAATTTCAAATCATGAACGTTAAAGTTGATGTTCATAAAGGATGGGAGTAGGCTCCAGAAAAACAAAGAATGTATCCACAGAGAGGAGATGGGCTCCGCTGATTACTCTCCATGAAGATGCTATGGTGGACGTTCAGATAGCAACAATAAGACTTTTGTTCATGAACGAGCGCCTCAGTCTCTGTGTTACGGCATCTCTAACACCTGGTAAATATGAGAAACGATGCCAGGATATCATAATCCGAAAACCTGATGGACTAACACGATAGATTAAACATGAGAAATGATGCCAGGATATCATAATCCGAAAATCTGATGGACTAAAACATGATAGATTATGACTTTGGATGATGAAACGACACACGTGATAGATTATGACTTAGGATGATGAAACGACACACGTGATAGATTATGACTTAGGATGATGAAACGGTACATGTCTTCAGTACGTACTGTGTACTTCCTCATCCTTCAGTTGAGTGTTGTCTTTTTTGCTTCAATCAACTGTTGCCGAT
>JADBJO010016369.1:17500-40684 GCA_016801955.1 Conus betulinus | reverse complement strand
GCGCCCGGGAGACACCCCTCCCAATCCCACCACCCCGGTGTCCATCACCGTGTCAACGACATCAACGACACCGGTCCCGAGTTCGCCCCAGGACGTCTTTTTCTACCACGCCAGAGTGCTGAGAACACCCCCCGGGGAGTGCTCTCACCCTGGGGACTCCACAATTGACGTCAGTCCAGCGACAAAGATCGAGTACTGTAGGAAGGCACCGTCGTGATGGCCCTTATCTGGATTATTTGTCCGTTGTTTTTTTTTTTTTTTTTTCTTTTCTTTTTCTCTCTCTCTTCCTTATTTTATTTCTGTCTTGTGTCTTGTCTCTTGTCTTCTTCTTTCTTTTCCGGTCCCCTGACAAACAGGATAGAATGTCAGGTTTGTGTCTTGTGACACGTTAGAAATACGTGATAGGAATTATGCCGTGATATAAAAAACACTGCCGTAGTGTTACTAATAGCGTTACTTTCTGAACACTTCGGTTTTTTTTTTTTTTTTTATTTTTTTTTTTTTTTTTTTTTTTTTCCTTTTAATGCTGTAACACTGTCTTTAATGCAGTAAGAAATCTAGCCATTCACATTTGATCAGCTGGCTAGCTACCCGAAGCCAAAATACACCTAGCCCTTACTTTTCCAGCCAACAATAGTCCACAGACTTTGTTTTCACTTCCCCAATTACTTTGGGACAATCATCTTTTGGCTTTGAAGTTACACGTAGTAGATATATATACAGAAATTATTTTCGAGCATAAGAGCACTTTTTAAATTTGAAGAAGAATTCCGTAACATGTTTCCTGCGGGGGAAGGGGGAGGGAGAGGGGAGGGGGAGGTGTCAAGGGATTATATCCCAAAATGATCTCGCCAGTTTGCAGAAAGAAGTTGACTCGAATTACCTCCCCCTTTCCGTTCTATCCTCATCATAGTTACCGGAGACGGTTTTCTTCTAGGTTTGTGTCAGGCGTGAGATGAGTAGTGTTTGTAGATAGATGTTATTGTGATTTGCGTGGGCCTTGGAGTGGAGTAGTGAGTAGTGGTGCATGTGCACAAGCAAAGTAGTAAAGACAAGTTGTGTGGGACGGCATCGGATACCCCTATGCAGGTACCCGACGGTTACTTCTCAAAGTTTGGAGCTGATTGAAGCTGAATTCTGTTTGTGGACTCGTGTAATCTCTCTTCCAGCGGAAGAGGAGAGTGACTGGGCCAGTGTTACACCGGAAATCTCCACAGCCCTCAGTTCTTCCGTAATCATGCCTCACCAGGGTAGAAATGTTGCACCCAGCGTCAGGCTTTTTATTTGTCCTGTCGTTCAGGAATCTCATTTGCGTCTGCATCCGGGATTTTTTTTTTCAAGGTTCTTTTTTTATTTTTTAAGGGCCCAACTACTTAGTGACCCTCCACGATTACTCTCCCTGTTGCAGCTCAAGGGTGGTACTGGTAGTGGTGATGGGGGTGGTCGGTGGTGGTGCTGTCTCGCTGCTCGAAAAACCGTATGATGATGATCCCGATTACGATGACGCATACAACGACGACTGATGGTGACGTGGCAAAGATGGTCTGGTATGGTGGAAAGCGTTCATGCTGCTGGGATGCGTGTATGCACTGATAACTGCTCGCTGAAATGATCCCTATTGGCATGATAACGCAGTTTTCATCCATCCCGTTGGCACATGATAACCCGTAGTTTTCAATCCACCCGTTCGCAGCGACACAATAACCATGGGTTATTTTTTCAATCCACCCATTTGCGTTCCGTTGGTAAATGATTGTGTGTTTCATCCAACCCGTGGTACTAATGAACATAGTTTTCATCCATATCCGTTGGCACACAAATCAACCATAATTTTCATCCATCTCGTTGGCAGCTCCATAAACATAGTTTTCATCCATCCTCGTTGGCACACAATAACCTTAATTTTTCACATCCTTGTGGGCCTTACACTATAACAATAGTTTTTCATCCATCTCGTTGGCACACGAATAACCATAATTTTCATCATCCATCTCGTTGGCATACAATAACCATAGTTTTCATCCATCTCGTATGGCACACAATTAACCATAGTTTTCATCATCACCCCATGGCACACGATAAACCGTAGTTTTCATCCATCTCGTTGGCACACAATAACCATAAGTTTTCATCCACCCCATTGGCCTACACGATAACCCGTAGTTTTCATCCATCTCGTTTGGCACACAATAACCATAGGTTTTATCCATCTCCGTTGGCACACGATAAACCCGTAGTTTTCATACATCTCGTTGGCGTACAAATAACCATAGTTTTCATCATCATCTTGTTGGCACACGATAGCCCGTAGTTTTTCATCCATCCTCGTTGGCACACGAATAACCGTAGTTTTCATCCATACTCGTTGGACAACAAGAACCATAGTTTCCTCTCATCTCAATCTCGTTCGGACCACGATAACCAGTAGTTTTCTCCACCCCATGGATGGCACACGATAACCCGTAGTTTTCATCCACCCCATTGGCCACACGAGAACCCGTACCCGTATAGTTTCATTAACTCGTTGGCGCGCAAATGGAAAGTAGTTTAAGCAATCTCGCACGATATTTATACCCGTAGTGTTTTCATCCACCCCACAATTGGCACACGGATAACCCGTAGTTTTCATCCATCCCGTTGGCAACACGATAGACCGCTAGTTTTTCATCCAGTCTCGATTGGCACACGATAACCGGTAGCTTTTCATCCAGTCTCGTTGAGCAAACCTACTAACCATAAGTTTTTTCAATCGCATCTCGCTTTGGCGACACACGATAGCATGTCAGTCCTACTGAGCACAACGATGGCCGAGCGTTTTACATTCTGCATTCATTTGACCCATACCCAATAGGTTGGACGAGCGAAGGTGTGGAAAGTTCAACAATTTCTGCCCGCCACTGCTTCTGCGGCTGCTATGACATGCTGTTATCTCTTTTGTGAATATAATAGTAGTGTTCTCTATGCCTTCACTTCCCTCCCCTCCCTCCGCTCCTTCTCTCTCTCATCCTCTCCCTCTCTCGCTCCTATCATATATCTCTCTCTCTCGCTCTCTATTTATCGCAGGCCACATGCGACTGTGTATAAATGATGTAATCGGTAATGTGCTGCCCTATGTAGTAGTGAATCCTTGCCCACAAACTCTGCAGTTCGGATAGTTTCTTCTTTACACGCCCAGGAAACAGTCCAGGTAGGACTCATTCCTGCTTAGATTCATGGGTGAAGACCGTCATGACTTTTGCATCCCCAAAGGGTGCTGGTACTTTGATGTTGTGGGTTCCTATCCTCTCTCAGTGTTTGCAAACCTTTCGTGCTCCCCCCCCCCTTTCACCGCCCTTTAGTTAAATTCTCCCTATGGTTTGCTTCTTTACACAATGGCTTTACCTTTCGCTCTTAATTAGTGCTTCCGGTCAGAATCTCTTTGGTCAACTGCCCTTTGTTGTTTGTTTCCTTCGGGCTATACCGTGTCTTTGATCTGGCCGTTCTGTACATGAAAGCGCTCTTGTCCTTCTAGTTGTTCTTGTTGTGTCCCTCCTTGGTCTCTTCTTGACATTGTTCATATTTCCACGTGGTATTGTGTGTGTCCCACCGTCGGCCTTTCCCTGGGGCAACGGAAGCGGTCTTCCCTCCTCTTTCTCGTCTTCGTCTCGCGGCCCCGTCCCCGATCCGCCGTCACCGTCTTCTACACGTCTCCCAGTCCTCCAGCCCAGCCCCAGTTCCTTTCCTTCCTTCTCGTTTTCTGTGCGGCTTACGTTCCTGCCCCATCCTTCCTCGCCCCTCTTTTGTTAGGCCGCCTTAGGGCCGCAGTGGGCCTTCAGTTTGTCTGATTAACCCCCCCCCTCCCCCCAATCTGCTGGCCTCATCCTTCCCGGAGGGCGCTCAACATCCTTTGCTATTTCTTCTACCCTTCGCTCCTGCGCCTCCCCTTCTTTCTTCTCCTCCTCCACTTGTTTCCTTGTCCGGGTTCCTCTTCCGCTTACCTTTCTCCTATGACTCTCCTTTATCTTCTTCCCCTCCTTTCTCCTACACCTCTTCTTTGACCCTCCTCACTCTCCTCTCATCTCTCCTCCACTTTCTCCTTCCTCCTCCGCCTCCCATCCTTCCCCTTTTCCTTCTTCTCTTCTCCTTCTCTCTTGCTTCTCTTCCGCCTGCCTCTCCTCTCTTTTTGTTTGCTGCTCTTCTCTCCTCTCTTCGTCTCTCCTCTTTCCCTCTCTCTCCATCTCTCTTCTCTCTCTTCTGCCTCCTGCTCTCTCTCTCTCATTCTCCCTCTCTCTCTCTCTCTCTCTTCCACTGCTCTCTCTTCCCTCCCTTCGACCCCCTATCTATCTCTCCTCCTTCCCCCTCTCTCTCCCTCTCTCTCTTCCTCGCCCCTTCCTCGCCCACCCTTTCCTATCCTCCTTTTCTTCTTAATCATCTTGCTCCTGCTTCTCTTAATCCTCTTATGTTCCTGTTTCTTTTTTGTTTGTCCCATTTTATCGTAAGTGGCGTGTTTTCTTTATACCCTTGTTTTCCCCCTCTCTTCCATTCTTCCTCTCTTTTATCATTCTTTCCTTTCTTCTCTCCGCATTTCTGTCCTCCTTCTATCCTTCTTTTCTACTCTATCTTTTCTTCTGTCTTTCTCCTTTCTTCTTCCCTAGTTTCTGATGGTGGAGGTTATCTGTGGCTACTCGATGTGCTCAGTCCTTCCATCGCTTCTTTCCTTCCTTCTCCTTTCTCTCCAGCTTCTCAGCGGCGGTTAATAGTACGTTTCAGATATGCATGGGGCGGATGCAGGGAGCGTGCAGATTTGTCTTATATTAATTATGTGTACAATAAATATGTTCTTGCAAGCCGAAAGAACAGCTTCAAAGCGCCGGACAACTGAAATATGTTACATGTCCTCTTCCTCTCTCTCTCTTCTTCTTCCCTCCTCTCCAAATCCTCCTCTCTTCTCTCTCTCTCCTCTCTCTCTCTCCTCTCCCTCCTACACACACCCCCACAACACACTCCTCACACACACACACACACACACATACACATCCCACTTCACGCACCCACCGCACGCACGCACGCACACACAGCGCGTCCTGGCTGTCTCTGTCTCTGTTTGTTCCTGGTCTTTCCTTTATGTTTGTCCTGCCTTCCTGTTTCTCTGCCCTGACTGTCTGCTTCCCTCTCCCCCCCCCCTCCTCTCCTCTCCCTCGTCCTCTTTCTCTCTGTCTCTCCCTCCGTGTCGTCTCCTGTCTGTCTCGTCTGTCTCTCCCCCATCCCTGCTCACCCTTCTCCCTCAGCATCTCTCTCTGCTCTCTCGCATCTTCTTTTTAAACTATGCCTGGCATTGCAGTTATAAATTATCTCTGTTATATGTAAGACCATCTGCATTTTCACTTTTTCTTAATATTTCGATATGATTTCACAACTTAAACAGGATCCCATTCTTCACTTCACTGCTTCTGATGCCTCTCTCCCCGCCCCTCCTTCTCTCTCCTCGGACGCTCTCTCTCTCGTCCTCTCTAGCCCCACTCTCCCTCTCGCCTCTCTCCTCTCTTCTCCTCCCTCTCTCCCGCTCTCTCCTCTCTTCATCTCTCTGGATTGGTTTGTGCCGTTTCTGTGTCGTTTGGGGCTCGGGCGGTCGTCTGAATGTGTGTATGTGTGGTGGTGCTGTAAGCCTTCACGACAACTGATATATCATAGTTTCAACTGCCTTACAACATTTTGATTCTCGATTACGAACTTTTAAGATGAAATGATTTTACTTCTTTCAGCGAGACCCAGAAAGTATATTAACCACTATGAACACACTGCGCTTGATTGATCGCCTATCAATGTATACAGACCTCAATTTTCTCCACTGTCATGGCTTTTTCTATTAATACTCCTTCTGATCTAGTGTTTTACTATGTTGCTATAGGTCTTCACACTCTGCATTCTATTCCGCTCAAATTCTTTCTGTCTTTTTCTTACCCACCACCCTGTTTTCTGTTCACTGGCTTTCTTTTAATCTTCGTTTCTCTTTATCATCCCTTTCTCCCTGGAACATTACCCCTCCTCCTTTTCTCTCTCTCCTTTTCCGTCTCCTCCGGCCTTCACCTCTATCTCTCCCTCCGTCTCTTCCCGTCTCCTCCCTCCTACTCTCCTCTTTTCCCCTTCCCTCTCTCTCATCTCCGTCTCTCTCCTCTCTCTCGCTCTCTCCTCTCCCTCTCTCCTCTCTGGGGCTGGTCGGTGGCTCGGCCTGTCTGTCTCTCTTCCTGTCCCTCTTCCCCCTCTCCCCCTCTTCCTCTCCTGACTCTCTCTCCACCCCTTCCTCCTTCCCTCCTCCTCTCCGTCCCCCTTCCTTGCTCCTCTTGTCCTCTCCTTCGCTCCTCTGTCTGTCTGTCCCTCCGTCTTCTCTCCTCCTTCCCTCCTCCTCTTCCCCTTCTCTCTCTCTCCTTCCCTCCCCCCTCCCCTCCCTCCCCTCTCCTCCCGATCGCCCCTCCCCCCCTCCTCCCTCTCCTCCGTTCTCTCTCCGTCCCCTCCTTCTCTCCTCCTTATCTCTCTCCTCTCTATCTCCGTCCTTCTCCTCTCTCCATTCGCCTCTTCTCTCTCCTCATTCTCTCTCTCCTCTCTCTTCTCTGTGGAATCATCTAGTGTCCGAACTCTGAAGTTAAGACCTCGTGTGTTCTGCTGATCACGAGAGAGTACGTGAGCAGCCCAGAGAGAGAGCCAGAGGAGTTTGGTATGGTGTTGTTTCTAGTGTTTGTTCGGTGTGTGGCGTGTTCTCCCCGCAGCAGCCTGTGGTGTGCACGCGCGCGCTGTCATGTGTGATGGGGTGTTTGAGCCGTGTTTGGCGCGGCAGCGTCTCGTCTGTAAGAGTAGAGATTCCGTTTCTCTTTGGCTTTGGCGCGTGGTGTGTTCGTGGGGGTTTGGTGTGGTTCGTCGTGTGTGTGTTTTGTCCGTGTGCTCTGTTCGTGACTTTCTTTGCGTCTGCGCTCCGCACCGTTCGCCATCCTCGCGTTTCGTGTGTGTGTGCGGGTGTGTGGCCGCTCTCGCTCTCCGCGCCTGTCTCGTGGCACCTCCGCGCGCCCGTTCTTCTTGTGTTTAACTTGC
The DNA here is from genome assembly GCA_016801955.1 of Conus betulinus. NCBI lineage: Eukaryota > Metazoa > Mollusca > Gastropoda > Neogastropoda > Conidae > Conus > Conus betulinus. The sequence goes on along the minus strand of JADBJO010016369.1, from coordinate 33,622 downwards.
TGGCCATGTACTTCTTCGTGTGCGTTACTATGGGCGAGTGCATACGTGTGTGTCGTGGTGTGGGGGTGTCGTTGGTCTACGGTAAAAAAACACGCCAATATTGCATACATAATGTAAATTCGGACACATACTCTCCCTCTCCTCTCTCTCCGTCATCCCCTTCTCTCCTTCTCTCTCCTCTCTCTCCATCCTCCTCTCCTTCCTCCTCCTCCCCTCTCTCTCCCTCTTCCCTTCTCCTGCCCTTCCTCTCTCCTCCTCCCTCCTCTCCTCACCCTCTCCCTGCCCTCCCCCCTCCCTCCCCTCTTCCTCTCTCCCCCCGCTCCCGCGTCTCTCTCCTCTCATCCTCCCCTTCACCCCCCGGTCTCCCGATTCTTCACCTCGCGTTCCTCCTCTCCCCCTCTCTTCCGTCCCCTCCTCCTCTCCTCCCCCCTTCTCCCTCCTTCCACGTCTCTTCCCTCCTACTCTGAAAAAACTCAGATCCTCAAAAGACACTCAAAAAAACACTTCCACGGCGACGTCCTCACCGTCGTCGGCTCCACTCCTCAATTGCATCTCGGAAAACCCCCTCCAATCAGAATTGCCTCTACCTTCCAATCGATAAAACAAAACTACAAACTCTCAAGAAGATCAACTCGACAGTCACTCGGCCAGATACCATCGAGAATAGTCCCTCAAAATACTCCTCCACTCACTCAGGAAAATCTACGTGCCCTCTCCCAAAGCATCCACATCTCTCTCTCCTCAAGAAAAGAATCAGGTCACTCTCCCTCGGAATCTAAGCAGCAAAAATCAGGGCATCCCTATCTCGAACTCAAACCGGGGTCGAACTCTCAGAAAACCGAAACGGGATGAACCGCATAAACGAATAGTCTCAAATAAAAAAAAAAACTCTCTCCCTCGGGAAATCTACAGTCGAAACGGCGGCAAAAATCCGCAATCACCCTCCGTCTCCTCCCGAAAAATCGGACTCCAATCCTCCTCCAAAATCTGCATGAACAAAACTCCTCCAACAAGTCGTACTCTCTACACAACGCTCAACGAACTCAAAGTTCTCAAATCGAAAAAGCAAATCAAAAAATCGTAAACATCCCTCATCTGATAACGATCGAAAGGGTCCTCTGAACGAGATCCTCTCAACAAGCTCTCGTCTAAGTGGTTCGAAAAGAACACGAAACTCAAATCCCTCCCATCCTCCCGGAAAAGAAGACAAATCTAAAAAAATCAAAAAAAACAACTCTCCCTCAAGCCGTCTCAAAAGGGAAGAAAGGGAGAAAAAAAGAGAAGAAGAAGCCAAATCAACGCCGAACTCTCAAGGCCATCTGACGCCACGGCTCGCAAAATCTCCTCTCTCGATCAGAATCGAATCGATCTCGAATCGAAAAAAAACTCCGACTCTGAAACAATCGAAAAAAAAAAAACGTCAACTAACTCTACAATAATCTCTCCTCGAAAATACATCACCGACAAGAATCGCCCAAACAAACAAACCGCCTCTCTCTCCAAGAGAAACGACGAGATCGTTCTCTCAAAGACCACCCCGCCAACCGTCTCGAACGAAAAGCAAAAGAGCAGGGGGGGGCGTCGTCCTCGAAAACTCAGCATGAACAGGCTCAAAAGAAAACTAACAAAAGGCATCCCGCCGCAACTCTCTCTCCATCACATCTCAAAAAAAAACTCTCCGACCTCAAAAGTCAAAGAGTCTCGTGAAAAAAAATCCGCTCTCGATCACGAAGTCCAAGAGCAAGCTCACGGGTAACCCTCCGATCCGGTCAAATTCATCTCCAACTCAATCGCTCAAAAAAAAACTGCTCCTCAGAAGTACAGTCTAGAAGTCCCGACTCGTCAGACAAAGCGAAATACTGCGAAACCCCGCAAAAAAACTCCAAAAAAAGGAAAAAGAAAAAAAACTTCGAAAAAAAAAAATGCAAAAGCCTATCAACGTCAAACAGGAAAAAAAAGGAAATCAAAAAATGACTCGCCGAGGAAATGACCTCCTCGCCACAAAGTCAATAAGAAGCAAAAGACAAAAAAGAAAAAAAATGGGAAAAGAGGAAAGAAAAATGATGGAAAGAGAGTCAAACATTAAGGAAACGAATTATGAAATAAAATAAATTAGAGAAAAAAAAAAAAATTAAAATAAATAGAGACAATTGTTAATGTGTAATATTAAAATCGTCAGAAAATATAAAAAAAAAGAAAAAAAAAAAGACAATGTGCGGAAGATAACTTAAAAAAGTCAACGTAACCAAGCCTAACAAAAAAAAAACGTAAGAGGTGCAAATAGAATGAACGTGTACATATTAGAAATGAGAATAACTTTGAGTTAAAATGATGGCAGGATGATCCCAGGTACAATACTAGGAACAACTTTGTAATGCTCCATGTATTTTCGAGTTGCTTGCTATAAAGCTGAAAAAGACAAACCACGTATGTGATGTCCGTAAATAACACCCATGATACGCCATCACCCGGAAACAATCCCCTTCCTCCCCCCCCCTCCCAAAACTCTTATGCAGGGGTCCAAAAATTTTGTTCGCGGAACAAGAAGAAAAATTGTTTAACCGGTTTCAGTTTTCCTAATTTTAAAAGAAACATTTTGGACTAAATTCAAAATAAGCATCATTTTTCTTGAGATCCGCCATAGTTGGTTAAGGGAAAGAGGCCTAGAATTGCTAAAACGATAAACACATGAAATCAATGGAGGTTTTCTTCAATGTGCTGGTCAAATGTACATAGTAAACTGTGTCTGTCTGTCTCTGTTGTTGCTGATTGTCGGATCGTGTACTCTACCTCTCGTCAGAACTCTAACAAAGTCAAGCTCAACTCAAGTCAGCGTCCTTCCTCCTGGAAGGTCAGAAATGCCTGGAAGCTCAAACTCGATCGAAAGGAAGTCGAAGAAACAAAATCCAAGCAGAATGGCTCAACGGAAGGACAAAAACGAACCTCTGCCTCTCACTCTACGTACCTCAGAAGAAACTCGTCCAAAGTCTCTCGATCCATGTCCGAGGCGACAAAGAAGTACAAGTCTCGAAGGGAGAAAGAAAAAACTGGAAACCATAAATCGAATAGCGTCCACTCCATCGAAATCAGTCTTCGTCTCTGCCAATTCAACAGAAAAAAAAAAAAGAAAGCGCTAGAGAGTACTCGGAATAAAGCTCAACATCCCCGAGGTCTCCACAAGTCAATCTCAAATCTCCTGCATTCCATTCAACAAATCTTTGAATTCTTGTACGAAAAACAAAAAAAAAGAAGGAAAAAAAAGAAGAAAAAAAAAAAAAAAGGAAAAAAATTGTGTCCACTGGGGAAAATGGGCTGTATGTATATCATTTAATATCAGTGTCTGCTACTTTACAATGAACAACGTACAACTCAGCAATTGTACACAAAATGAACTACTGTACAAAATGTGGGTATTTCCCGGGAAAAAAAAATCAGGCATACATGTTTGCCCCGTAATGCTTGGCAGGGAATTTGGACACTATATTGAAATTATTTTATTACCCCCTGACGGGAATGGTGTACCAATAACCCTTCCTCCGGGCCCATCTGTGATAGAATGTCATGTCATCCGAATGTGGAAGCATATAACCTATAAAGGAAATGGACATGGACCATTTGCTGGATCTCATTCCAAATTGAAAAATCTTTCCCGTCTGTATGACGAAAAAACTGTTGTGAACATAGAAGAAGAAAACAGGGGCTCAGTTCAGCACTGATCGGATGAAGGACTGTGCCCCCTACTCCGCCTTCAAGACCAACCACCGGGGTTTGCCCGGCCGTCCGTCACCAGTGCTTTTCCAGAAAATAGGACCACGGTCATAGATCAACGTCTTCAACTCCTCTGTTCTGGACTATAGAGGTCACGCAAAACATCACCTTTCAGGTCTGTTTCATTGGTTTTACTTCATCTGTGTTGTGTGTGGTGGTGTGTGTGTGGGTGTGGTTGTTGTGTGTGGTTTGTGTGTGTGTGTAGTGCGTGTGTGGTGGGGGGGGTGCCTGCGTGCTTGCTGGCGCAAAGTCGCTCTGAGTGTGTGTTGTGTGTGTGTGTGTGGTGTTGTGTTTTTGTGCGCGTGTGTGTGTGTTGTGTGGCCGCGCGCGCATAATCATTAATCTCCTCTAAAAAACAGCTTTTCCCCATTTTTCCGCTGTCAAAACAACAGAGCGGAAGATGCCCTCTAAAACCTCGACCTTAACAAAGTTGACGTAGAAAGCTCTTTATTGTTAATTGTTACTTTTACAGCGGCATTCCGAAAGTGCGCCGTCAAGGTATAGAAATTGTTTCCATCATTTAGTGTACCAAGATGACATGACACTTTATTACACTCGTTAATTGTAATTAAGCCTATGTTCTTTTATCATTATTCTAACCAATGTTTATTATGGTTGTTGTTTATCATCACAATCCAGTAATCATCATACCAAACCATCGTTGCAGCTAAGGGCGACGGAAACCAGCACTGCCGAAGGCAAACTCCAACACCACCACCATCATAGTGACCATCGAAGACATGAAAACGACAACTCTCCCGTCTTCCGCCCAGAGCAAAAGACCACGACGGTGGGAGATGACGGGAGCATTCCCAGCAAGACGTGGTTCCTAAGACCACGTTTCAGCGCCACCACCGATTGCTGACGAGGTCGATTATGTCAGAGCAAAACAACGTTAAGCTACTCTCTCAATGGAATGCACGGACTAGGGAAGAAGAAATTGTAGCCATAACGGACACGCCACTCGTACACGAACTGTCTCAAACAAGATACTTTGTTATTCCTGTGCAAAATTTTGTAGATGGAATGGGCAATATCTTGTTGTAAGAGGGGTCCGTTTAATTTTTGTGTCCATCTACACTATGTCTAGCCCTTCATAAGACCGAACTAAAATTCTCAAATCTATGAGGAACGGGACTCGGAATCAGATGACGTCAACGACAAAAAAAGGAACTAACCTAAACTACGAAACTGAGACAAAATCGGCAATTGGTTGTGGTTAACAAAAAATTTGAAACATAAGATGGATAGAAAGAAGTCGTGTGAGATTTCTGCTTTTGGTTTTTGGTTTTAAATTAAAAACTTGGTTACCAGAAACAAGTAACAACAACCTCATCTCTCTCAATGGTTTTCTTATGCAATTTTTTTTTCATTAACCAAAGAACCGCTTATGATAAAATGGAATAGAAACAAGCCCAATATTCCGTTTCCACGTGACAAAAGACCGTAACCACAAAAAAAAAGACAACAAGTGCACGCAAAGAAAAAATACAAAAAAAGAATACTCGGCGTGATCTGTGGTGTCCGAAGTTAACCCCCTGGTTATGAGGGACGTGGGACAAGGGAGAGATACCAGTGTGGGATACATGGTTACTCGCGGTTTTGTCGTGGCAAAACCGAACAAACATGGCCGGTGATGGGGCGACAAGCGTGCCGGTTCAAAACAGACGGGACTGAGATATAATACTTGGTATAGAGACTAAGGTTACTGGACATCAAACGAAATGCGGCAAAAAAAAAACACGCTGGGTTTTCCAAAAAAAAAAAACCATAGGCTCCAACTGTCACCGTTCGGTTCGGGGCTTTCACAATTATTTTTAGCGTGGTGTGTGGGTTAATTTTTTTGTGTGCGCTACGCGGTGCGTGGCGTAGCGTGTCGTGTGTAAGCGTGCGTGCGTACGTGCGTAAATGCGTAATGTGGCAATACGCGTACGCGCCAGGCACTGCTGCGCGCGCGCACTAAATAAGTTGTGTGTGTGTAGGTGTAATTGTGTGGGGAATGTGTGATGTGCGCGCGCTTGCTTTTTCATGTTTGATATTTTTTCCGCACATATGCGCGGGCGTGTGATAAGCCTTCAAATACAAAACAAACAACGTCTGACAAGAGACTTACCTGACTATTTCACCTTCACTCTTTGTTAAGGTCTTCTGTTTCCTAGATGAGACAAAAATATTTTTTCAGAAGCAAAAATTGGTTCATGTATTAAATCTTTTTTTTTTTTTTTTTTAAATTTTTCACAGTTACTCAAGAGAAAACGGTACCTCTCTCTCGCTGGTACGGGAAGGCAAAAAAGGGGGAAAAAAAGCCATTAAGATGAACGTTAAAACGGCAACGGCAGACAATGGACAGGGCGTCAACAGTGAGCGAGAAAAATCATTGTAACAAATTGGTCGGCGCCACCCAGCTCCCCTAGCCATACTCCAAAAAGGATCTCACAAACCCCGAGCCACATGAATCTCTTCGACATTCAACGAAAAAAGAGCAACGTGGGGTTGTTTTTGTAACCGCCTCCCTGATTGGCACCACGCTGGTCCCCACCACGTCCTTTTCATGGCTTTCGATGATCGGCGGGCTGAGTACCGCAAGAATGATTAACCCCGGAAATGTATGTTAAACGGGGGTGCCGAAATGCAGGACGTGAATATAACAATGAGCCTAAATAAAGCCATGTCTTCGTATTTGTTGGTGGACCAATGATGAGCGACTGGGTCAAATCAACGGGAAGAAGAAAGGCTGGCCGGAAAAAATCTGCGTAACGTCACTAAAAAAACTGTGGACTCTATAGCGTTTGTTCCTTGCATTTCTGTTAAGTATAAAACCCGAGTTTGTTACACAGAGATAAGGTTTAATTTTTTGTTCATTAAGTACATAGGAATACTTTGCCCTGAACAATGGGGCAGATGATGCAGTGACACAGAGGGAGGGAGGATGAAGATGTTGCAAGGAAAAGAAGAGAGGAGAGATTGACTTAAGTTATTTTGGGTATGAACTGGGGGAATGGTTTAAATATATAATATAAGGCAAGAATTCACAAAGCAATTACAAAAAATGATCTGAAATGTAATGGAACCAATGTAACAGACGCGAAAAAAAATATGAATGCCATGGTCCAGAGACTGATGAAGAGGAGACCTTCGAGTTGATGAAACTTTTTAACCTCCCGGAAAGTGGGTGGTAGTGCACTAAGTGTAGTGTGTTTCAAAACCGGTACTTCTTTTGAATGAGGAAAAAACAGAATGGTCACGAGTGTAGTTCCGCTCGGTCTGCCCAGAAAAAAGCCTGAAACTGTCTGTACCCCCAGGATGTCTGCAGCAAAAAGGCCGTGTGCCTAGTGGAGACCACTGTGTGTTTTAGGCGCAAGCATAATTAGTGGCCTTACCTGAGGGTAAAAAACTGTGGTGTGCCTGTTATTAGTTGTGGCAGTGCGTGTGCCTTAGTGGACCTACTTGGTTGTCATTGCAGCCTGTGTGCTTGGGGTACCTAGTCTAAAATGTCCTAATTCAGGCAGGCTTGTGGCCTTAAAAAAGTGTACCTAGAGACCCTGGTCAGTTTGGCAGGCGTGTGCCGTTATTGGACATAGGGTGTGTTACATAAATGGCAATGGGCGGTGTGTCTTTAGTGGACCGTGCCTACCGGTGTTGGGCATTATAGCATAAAGTGCCAATGAATGCCTTATAGTGGAACTACTTAGTGTCAATTTGCCGAGCTTTGTTCCTTGTGTGGAAACCTAAATCGTATGTCGTCATTGCAACAGGCGTGTACCTTTAGTGGACCTAACACAATGTGTCATGGCAGGAACGTGTGTTTTAGTGGATCTTAACCCCAAATGTGTCACTGCAGGGCGTGTGCAACTTAGTGGACATAGGATAATTGTGTCATAATGGCAGGCGTGCTGCCTGTAGTGGACAACAGCCTGTGTCATTGGCAGGCGTGTGCCTTAGTGGACCTAATTGTGTCATTGGCCAGGCGTATGCCTTTGTGTGACTACCTGTTCATTGGCAGGCGTGTTGTGTCTTAGTGGACCTACCTGTGTTCATTGGCAGGCGTGTGCTTTAGTGGACCTCCCTGTGTCATTGTGCAGGCGAGTCTCTTAGTGGACCTTAATTGTGTCATTGGCAGGCGTGTGCTTTAGTGGACCTACCTGTTGTCATTGGCAGGCGTGTGCCATTAGTGGACCTACCTGTGTCATTGGCAGGCGTGTGCCTTAGTGGACCTACCTGTGTCATTGCAGGCGTGTGCCTTACTAGGGACCTTAATGTGTCATTGCAGGGCGTGTGCCTTAGTGGACCTAATTGTGTCATGGCAGGCTTGTGCCTTAGTGGACCTAATTGTGTCATTGCGCAGGCGTGTGCTTAGTGGACCTACCTGTGTCATTATAAGGCGTGTGCCTTAGTGGACCTTCCTGTGTCATTGCAGGCGGTGCCTTAGTGGGCCTCCCGCAGTCATTGGCAGCGTGTGCCTTAGGGTCCTTCCTGTGTCATTGGGCAGGTGCCTTACTGGGTGGCCTTCCTGTGGTCATTATAGGCGTGTGCCTTCCTGGACCTCCTTGTCAATGCCAGGCGTGTGCCTATACTGGGGCCTTCCTGTGTCATTGCAGGCTTGTGCCTTACTGGGCTTCCTTGTCTGTGTCATTGTGCCTTACTGGGTGCCTGTGTCATACTTAACGTGGGCTTGTGTTCCTGTGTCTTGCAGGCTTGTGCCTTACTGGGCCTTCCTGTGTCATTGCAGCTTGTGCCTTACTGGGCCTTCCTGTGTCATTGCAAGGCTTGTGCCTTAACTGGGCCTTCCTGTGTCATTGCAGGCTTGTGCCTTACTGGGCCTTCCTGTGTCATTGCAGGCTTGTGTCTTACTGGCTTCCTGTGTCATTGCAGGCTTGTGCCTTACTGTGGCCTTCCATTGCAGGCTGTGCCTTACAGGCTTGTGCCATTACTGGCTTGTGCCTTACTGGGCCTGCCTGTGTCATGTGCCTTTGTGCTTACTGGGCCTTCCTGTGACATTGCAGGCTTGTGCCTTACTACTGGGCCTTCCTGTGTCATTGCAGGCTTGTGCCTTACTGTGCCTTCCTGTGTCATTGCAGGCTTGTGCCTTACTGTGCCTTCCTGTGTGGCAAGCGGTGTGCCTTACTGGGGCCTTCCTGTGTTGTTACAGGCTTGTGCCTTACTAGTGTCATGGTCAAGTGCTCCTCGTGTCTTACTGGGCCTTCCTGTGTCATTCAGGCTCGTGTCTTACTGGGCCTTCCTGTGTCATTGCAGGCTCGTGTCTTACTGGGCCTTCCTGTGTCATTGCAGGCTTGTGTGCCTTACTGGGCCTTCCTGTGTCATTACAGGCTTGTGCCTTACTGGTCCTACATGTGTCTTGGCGGGCTTTGTGCCTCAGGGGCATACCTGTGTGTTGGCAGGTCTATGGCTTAGTGTTCTTCGCGAGAATTTTTGGGCGTGTGCTTCGTGAACCTGTCACTGCAATAGCTTTTCTTTGCCTTACCTACTCAACAGGGATCATTCCCCAGGTTGTTAATGTCACTCAAGAAACAACCGGGAGTTAACGTTGAAAATGCATGAACATAAAGATTCGTAAAATCCTAAGAAGAAACGATATACAATTATACAATTACATAATTGCAGTTCTTTGAAGGACAAATTTCTGACCAAAAGTGCCCCATGCTAATACAGTGACGGGATTTGCCGTACGTTCTGGAAAGTCAGCCGGAATAGCTGTCTTCGGAAGCTAATGCCGAGTCAATGAGTGCAAAATCAGAGAGTGTGAAGATGGCATGTATGACGTTTTTAATCACCGTGCTACATCGGCAGCCGTACCAAGTCATCGGGAGAAATTACTCTCTTTTGATGAGAATGAAAATTATGTTAAGAGCTTTATATAGCTAACAACATCATCATTAGGGAAGCGACCAGACAGTTTGATATTGGCCCAAGTGTCCAGCTTGTATCAAAAACGCGTATCCACAGAGAAATTTAACATCCCATCTATCTCTTCTCTGTCAGTAAAAGGTTGTTCATGAGTGGGTATTGGACAAGAATTAAGAAATTTATATTCAGTTCACATGGAGACAACACAGAATTTAAGGGATACGTCAGAAAGGTTCACTTGGAAAATGATGAGGTCAGTGGCAACATTTTTTTAACTTGTTCTGGCGACCAGTTGTACGCCTATCATTTCATAAGAATGCCCTCGTAATTCTTCATGAAACGCAATCTTTTGTTGCTGGTACTCATGAGACATATCTAGTACGTTTCCATATGCTACGATAAAGACTGTTCATATAATAATATTCCACAGTCCTTTCTTTCCCGTTCCGTTGGTCCTCATTTGCATCTCTAAGAGACAAATTCCAACTATGCATGATCTGGTGGGACCACGACTCCTCAGCAGACCAGCATGATCTATCAGACACCTGATGATTTCTACAGAACACGAAACAGTTATCGCTTTCTGGTGCCCATTTCTTTGCTTACCTTCCAATGAAAAAAAAACAGTTGATGTGCGGAGCATTGGTTGCAGGAACTGGAATTCCTCTTTACCCTTCCCTGCGCAGACTGTCGGTTACATTCAGATACAACATCAACATCAGATCTGGCCGAAGGGAATAACAGACATATCTGAAGAATTTAGAAAGAGGGGACTATCGAACACTAAGGTGATGCTACCAGAACAGCAATGCATCAAAGTGACCAGGTGTGATGTTGGACCCTCGAGAGATCGAACCTTCTGATTTTTGGAATACAAATGCTTCATGTCCATGATATATTGTTATGTCCGTGTTTTTTTTTTCTTATACCCTGTCGGTGTGGGTTATTTTGACTAATATTGTTTAATTTCTTCTTTTATTGTACATCCGACTTTTCTTTACAACTTTGAGATGCATTTTGGATTGCTATTCGAATAATTTCTTTTATGAGTCATGCCTTCTGCATCTCTGCATGCACTGCAATGACTGCCTTGAAAATTTGTATTTTAGTCCAAATTTTTAGCTCCTTTCCCGCCCCTCCACCCTCTCCACCATGCCTTTCCCAGTGTTCACCTTGAGGCCCCCTTTTCAGGACGCACAGATTGTATGATAATGTTATGTTCATTCTGGGGCCTTTCTTTCCCTTGTGGCATCACCAGGATTCTGCGAGTGGCAGATCTCATTAACTCTTTATAGGTCATCCACATATGCACACACGTGCGCACGCACGCACACACGCGCACGCGCGCGCTCACACACACACACACACATACACACAGACACACACACACACACACACACACCACACACACACACACACACACACACACACACAATTTATTCACTCACTCACAAACATGATTACCTATCCACACAAACGCACACGCGCGCTCACACGTCCTCTCCTCACGAAGCCACGTATGAAGAAAACAAGTAAACAGACAGGAGACGAACAGACAGACAAAAACGCTGAACTCCATTTGGGCATTGCCAAGAGATCTGGGCCTATCACCCCCAAGACCACCAACGCACGCACCTCGTCTGTTCAGGAGATGCCGGTGGGTTCCCTGATCCTGCACTGCTGAACGCCACAGACGTGGACACGGGCAGCAACGGTCCTGGTGTACTACAGTCTGGAGGCGGACTTCAACCCGCGACTTCATCTACTTCGCCGTGGACGCGGTGACCGGGGAGTTGACCAACAAGGCGCTCCTGGACCGAGAGAACACTCCCATGTTTCAGGTAGTGGCTGGTCAAGGACATGGTAGACTGACTCGCTCCCCACAGAGACCATGTTGCATGATTTCGAAAAGAGCTTCACACAAGTGTGTGGAATTCTAAACTTGATGTCGGGCACAGATTACCACTTTGACTTAAATGTTAGTCCTAGTTGTAGCACCTTAGTTTTGATATTGGTCATAGCTATACTGTGGTGCCCGTAGTCAACTGGTCAGAGCGTTTGCAAACTTATGTGCCTGTGTACTGTTCACATGTGCAGGAACCTTCGCCACAACGCTGTAAAGATTGTAAGTCTGTATTGGGAGCTTATATCTTTCACAGAGGGATCCACAGTTCCAGTGGTTTGAGTGTAAGCCTGCTGAGCTGACGGTCGCGAGTTTGAATCTCACCTGGGGGGTGATTTTTGCGTCATGAAAACACTTTCTGTCCACCCATCAGTAAATATTTAGCTGATTAAGTTCAGGGAAAGTTATAACGGCGGGGGGAGAGAGGAGCAGGATCCGTCTGTGATAATGCCATGCCCAATACAGGGTAAACCTCAACTAGTTCACTGCCTCTACGACCGTTAGGCTATGGGGCTGCAACATGTAACCATATTCATGCCAGCTTCCTTTTTCACACTGGTGATATTTGTATCAACATTAAATGAATATTGATAATAGATATAACAATGTAACTCAGATATTAGTGATCGTTTATGAAAGCTTACTTTTGCTTACAGTCACAGCAGTTTATAGTGAATTTTGCTGAGCATCGTGTCACACCTTTACTTAAGTGTTAGTATAAAGTTGTGACAATATCATTTTCATTGGTTACGTTTACACCAGCTTTTTTTTATGTGGTCCTCAAGTTCATTATTCCACATTTTTCTTTTCTAATTTCAAATCCTGTTCTTTTCTCTTTTTTAAACGTATGGCTCTCCATTCTCCTATTTTCCCCATTTTTTTATGTATGTTATCTTATTTCATTTGTTTATTTATTTTATTCATTCATTTATTTGATTATTCCTTATATATTTTTTTTTTTCTTTATTCATTGTTTCGCTTTATCTACTCTCATTCATCATGCAGATCTATACTTTCAGCAACCAATGGACATTAACATGCGAACTATTAATCTTTGTGTGTTTGTCAAGGCTTATTAATGTGGTAATGGGTTATACTAGATATTGTTCGTAGTTACATAATTTTTCACAAACGTTACATAATTTTTCACAAACGTTGTTCAAAGTTATGTCAGTTTAACTACATTATTGCTAGCCGTTATATAAACATAACTTACATATTGTTCAGAATGATACTGTGTAAGTCATGCGAGCATCACTTTGATGTAGTCGAGAGAAACGGTTCAAGTCAATATCAGTTCATGCTATTTTAGTGGGGTTTTTTTTTTTAGCCCAGCCGACCACGAAAGGCCACATCAGGACAATCACTTTGTCAAAGTCGATTCATTACTCAGTCATTTAAAGAAAAAAATGATATTGCTAAAGGCAACGCAAAAAGTGTGGAATTTTCACATATGGGAAACCTTCACGTATGTTTCAGAGAACCCCTAGTCTTCATGTTTTGATAAGATTACCGACTGCAGGCATCGGCATCGCTGCGAGAGACATTACTTCACATGTGTAGCTCTCTACAATAGTCTCGCTGTCTTTCTGAACTCGAGGACTGTGAAAATTCCGTTTCAAAGAATTCCGTTTCATTGAAGGTATCAAAAAGGGACAAAGAAGAGCGGTTTTGCTTTCCGATCTCTAACCGATAAAAACAACATTTCTTTTGCTTCCATCAAAGATTGAATATATCGTAAATGCTAAGAAGTTGATTTAGGAGTGGTGTCGTCTAAATTTTATCTTCTTTTTTTTAATTTATCTGTTTTACTGATACAGATAGATACCACTCAGAATTCGCAAAGGATTTTTTCGCAGCTGCTAAAATGTGAATATATCAAAAACAATATCAGTGCATTAGAAGATAGAAAGAATACGTTTGCTTCTTAATACTCCGCCCGTCTCCTTTACTTGTATTAAAGTTTCTCAATTTACTCTGTGTGTGTGTGTGTGTGTGCCCGGCGCGCGCGGGCGCGTGTGTATGTATGTGTATGGGTAGGCTGTGTGTGTGTGTGTGTGTGTGTGTGTGTGTGTGTGTGTGTGTGTGTGTGTGTGTGTGTGTGTGTGTGTTGCATCCTTAGCAAACTGTGATTAGAATATGTGTTCGGCTATGTAGTTCGCCCAGTATTATGAACTTTCTCACCACTGGCGGGAGGGCAGCTCAGCATACGCCAGTTGCTGTTGACTCTAGTAAATTGCGTTCGTTCAGCGCACGTGACTGCAGCAAACTCGTGACTGAACAAGTTCTTCTGGCGACAAATAGAACAGATTGTTTCTCCCAGCCCACGTGACAGCCTTGATCTCGATTCCCTCCTCAGATCACGCTCAAGGCGCAAGACCAAGGCACGCCGACGCAGCTGTCCAAAAAGATCGACTTCCGGGTCATTCTGCGTGACGTCAATGACAACGAACCACGCTTCCACACCTCCGGCCACCTTGACCTTGACTGTCGGGGAGGAGCAGGAGAACAAGGAAGTCGGCTACGTCAACGTGGCCGTTGATGATGATTCCAACCCTCAACACAAAATCATTTGCTACTACATCTATGGTGAGACGTTTCTTTCTGTGATTGTTTTTTTGTTGTGTTGTTTGATGATCATTCTGGCCCTAAGGTGAAAAAAAAAACACGTTCATTTCCGCAGTTTTTGTTCTTGTATGGGCATTGTTTTATAAATCAGAAGATTCTGACCCTGAAGACTTTTCTTAATCCAACAAATGGTACCCGTAACTACATCATGCAGTACTCCCCACGCTTTTGTTTTCAGAGAGAAGTTCATCCCCCTTTTAGTCTCTTAGTGCTGCCCAGTGTTAACACTTTTATGACTGGAGACGAAGGCATTTCCTCTTTTCGTTTTTAGAGATGACTTCATACTGGCCGTTACTGCGGTAGTTTGTGCTTAGGTGAAGGCATCATTGTCAGATGACCAAATCTGCCGATAAATGGAATGATAAATGCTTGATTCGCCAACTCTGTGTGTGTGTGTGTGTGTGTGTGTGTGTGTGTGTGTGTGTGTGTGTGTGTAGGTTTAGTGCGAATATCCTTGAAATGACTTCGTTCAATGCTGATGACGCATGCAAAGGAAAACTATGACAAAACATTTTCTACCGGGAGGTCGTATTTCTAACAGATCGTTCTCGATTTTTGTCAAACTGCAGGCTCTGACATCAGCCCGTAAAATCGATCCACGCGACGTTGATGTTGCGATGATTGATGACAAACGTACCAGCAAACATGTTGCTATGTTGTTCCAGTTCTAAGTCTGAAATTATAAAGCATACTTGGCGATTCCTTTGCGTGTTTGACACACAAACGGAATGAATAAGGAGCCCTGTCACGGCTTTTCGGCGATCATTGCTTTTTCTCTCAATCAATAAGTCAATCCATCATTGCTTTTTCTCTCAATCAATAAGCAATCCAGGGTCTTGTTGCACAGATAGTGGTGTCGTTCAACTGGTCACTCCAATAATTGAAGTTTGAACGATCTTTTGTCAAGGGAAGAACACATCCGCATACCTTCCAAATATAGATCGTTGTCCTCTTCTGAGATAGACGTGCGTTGGATGACAGAAGGCGCCACTGAACACCACCAGAGAGAGAGAGAGAGAGAGAGAGAGAGAGAGAGAGAGAGAGAGAGAGAGAGAGAGAGAGATCACACAACAATAATTTCATATTCCATGGCTCTGGTATGTACATTAACTGCATTCAGTGCTTGGTGCATCGGCAGAACATACAGTCTAATCACAAAATAATAGATATTAGAATCATTACGCTGATGAAGATTCTGGCATGATTTTGTTTGCACAGCGTTGCATGGTAGCCTGCTCCACTGTAATGGAATGCACTGTGTTGTGTACGTCCCTCCCCAGGCGGAGAAATGGTGGATGTGTTTCTCTTAATAAAGAACACAGGACAGCTGCGCATCTTGAAGAAGCTGGACCGCGACGAGACCCCCGAAGTCCACCTGGTGATCAAGGCTTCTGCGGACTGCACCTGGCGCGAGGACCACTTCACCGCCGCCAACGGCGGCAGCAACGTCTACAACGCCTCGGACAACAGCCTGCTGAGGTTGGTGGTGAAGGTGACCGACATCAACGACAACCCGCCGGTGTTCGACAAGGAGGCCCTGACTGTGGGCTTGTTGTACGACCGCAGTATTGGCTATGAAGTCATCAACTTGGTGGTGAGTCACTGGGTGCAAGCTTGGCGTAGATGTAGGTGGTCATACGCTGCGAGTTCCAATCCATGTGGTGTCTAACCTAAAGTAAAGGATGAAAAGTGTAGGTGGAGTCATGCATATACCTGTGTTCTGCGTTCATAGATTCGTACAGATAGAAGGTGTTCAGTTTCAAATGCCGCCACATAGGTGATCGCGTGTATTGATATACAAATACCTTTACATTGAAAAGTTATCACTAATTTATTATGCTGTCTGTAGCCTAGACCAAGAGAAGGGGGCACAGGGGGGATGCATGCCACAGGGCTGTTTCAATGTCCAAATCAGTTCTATAAATGCGGGAGTGGGAGGAGACAGAGACAAACAGATG
>JADBJO010016369.1:7500-12500 GCA_016801955.1 Conus betulinus | reverse complement strand
TTAGTTAACTGGGGGTGAAATTCAAACAAAAGGGCTGGGCCGTAGCCTAGTTTTACCTCATTACCTCATTAATGTTAGAACTTGATGCATTTCTTTATCATGTTATTACTTGATGCATATTTCTTCCGGTGTATTCTCTGTGTTTTTTTGCCTGTGAACGTGATTTAAACAAAAACTGAAGTGGAACTTTTTTTCGCTGGTGTAGTTACGGCCCTGGGGAATTTTGTGTTGTCGGCTGGGGCCGTGAACGTGATAATTAAACAAAAACTGAACACAGCACTATGTTGATGTTTTGTGTTGTGTGGCCGTGAATGTGATAGTCAAACAAAAGCTGGGTTGATGTTTTGTGTTGTTCCGTGAATGTGATAGTCAAACAAAAACTGAACACAGCACTATGTTGATGTTTCAGGACAGACATGTACATCCACGCGCGGCGGAAGCCCTCAGGAGAAATTGTCCCGGCCAGCGAGCTCTGGAAGTATGATTCCCTTTATACTCATTTCAACATTAGCATCAACATGATTTCTCTTTATACTCATTTCTACATTACCATTAACATAATTTCTCTTTATATACTCATTTGTGCAATAGCATCAACGTGATTTCTGTTTATACTCGTTTCTACATTAGCGTCAACATGATTACTCTTCATACTCATTTCTACATCTAATTTTGGAAAGAGAGGGTGTAAGTTCCGCCAGACGATACAGACAAACAGATTACAGGACAAAACACGATGCGTTTCGACCTCTTGGGTCTTCTTCAGGCAAAAACACAACATCTAGGACAATGAAAACGAAGAACGAGCAACCACTTATTTTCTCATATTCGGATTTTGCACGGAATGAGCAGAGAAGTGGTTGCTCATTCTTCGTTTTCATTGTCCAAAATGTCGTTTTGTTTTTGCCTGAAGAAGACCCAAGAGATCGAAATGCTTTGTGTTTCGTCCTGTAACCATTTATCTCCTCATAAAAACGGATTTTGCGCGCGAATATGAGAAGGTAAGTGGTTGCTCGTTCTTCGTTTTCATTGCCCTAATGTTGTTTGTTTTGGACTGAGGAAGACCCAAGAGGTCGAAATGCATTGTGTCTTGTCCTGTAATCCGTTTGTCTGTATCGTCTGACGGAACTAACACCCTGTCTTTTTAAGATGTGCTTCATTTTCGCCCTCAGTCACGTCGTTTTGAAACTCATTTCTACATAACCATCGTGTTAACTTTTGCTTATCTTCTTTCTACATTACTATCAACTTAACTTTTCGCAGTTCCCTTCTTCCAGACTACGATTCTAATTTGTGAATGAAACCCTCAAATGGTTAAAAATTCAGCTACTCGTCTCGTTTTTTTTTTTTAACCCCAGAAGTGCTAATAGACTATGTGCAGCTTTTATTAAAATCCCTTCATTAGGTTCTAATTCAGGCGTGCGTCGAACACAAACTAGCAGTTTTTGCTCATACACTCAGTGGTTCAGCACTTCTCTTATCTGTCCGAACTTCTGTCTTTACTGACGTTTAAAGGGACAGTGTGTCAACTGACACTCTTGTTCTATTCTAGATCTAGCTTTGCTATGGTTCAAACGGCTGTATCTGATAACCTTTTCCTTCTCCCCCTCTCCCCTTCTCTCTTTTCTTTTCTCTGTGCGCGCGCGCGCGCGCGCGCGCGCGTGTGTGTGTGTGTGTGGGTCTATGTGTACTTTGCAGCTGGCGATGAAATATATTAGCTCCCTTACTATGATGACCATCAATCAGTTGATCCTACAATTATAGTCCTCGGATTCATTCAGTCCACAAGTCCTTAACTAACAGATCTTAACCCAACTATAAGTGAATAAACCAGCCAGCCACCAACAGTGCAGTCTCTTCATCATCTCTTAAAGTATGATGCACCATGAACACCCAGTTTCTCTCGCAGATCTGTCGGTACGAAATGCTCTGTCAGGTAATGTTCCACATCGTTCAGCTTCATCCTTTCAAAAAATGCTTGGGAGAAAACTAGCCCTGTTTCAAAAGCACCTCGCCGATTTGTTCATCAGTCTTTTATTTTGCCGCTTTGCTAGAGTACATGCGCGTGTGCTTGTCTGTGCGCGCAGTGCGTGTTACAAAGTGTTTGTGTCCATACAGTTTGTCAGGTGACATGTATGCATGTTTGGTGGTAATAAAGCTAACAAGGAGGAAAAATGGGGGTAACATTGACTTAAACTTAGAGAAGGATGGGAGTGTTGGCGGTTGATGTATTGTTTTTTTTCCATCTTAACACAACTGTTTTCCGTTTGGCTTTTGTTACTTCTCATCGTATGGCCTGTTCAGCTCCAGTAAATTTGGAGGCGCTGAACTTCATCCCTATTATCATTTGACTATTTAGAACCGTAGAACGTGTGTGTGTGTGTGTGTGTGTGTGTGTGTGTGTGTGTGTTTTGTTTTTTTTTCGCTTTTGATGATAGAAGAGTGAAGAAGTAAAAAATAACGGATAAGCAGGAAAAATGAAGAATATTGGAAGGAGAACGTTGATAGAAGTAGATCCTGTGTGTGTGTGTGTGTGTGTGTTGTTGTTGTTGTGTGTGTGTTGTTTATGTATTGTTTGTGTGAATATGTATGTTGGGATGTGTGAGTGTGTGTTTTGTGCGCGTGCGCGCGCCCGTGCGTCTGTGTGTGCGTATGTTTGTGTGTGTATGTGTGAGTGCGCGCGCGCGCGTTCGTTTTACTCGTGTTTGTAAGCGAGAGTTAGTGTGTATCTGACAGGACAAGTATATAGCTGGACGAAAGCTGTGCGTGCATGAGTTATACATATAACAGTCACGCATGAATTCATACACAGAATTTATTTTCATAGCTTCTCTTCTCCAATAGATTCCCATTTTCATCAATGTGAGGATATTTTTCACTTATGTATTACCTGGTATCATCTGCATAGATATCAATGCAAGTATGTGTGCGTGCACTGTCTGCGTGCATGCGTATGTGCGTGTGTGTATATGTGTGTGTGTTTATGTGTGTGTGTGTGTGCGCGCGCGCGCGCGCGCGTGTGTGTGTATGTGTGTGTGTGTATGTGTTGTGTGTGTGTATGTGTGTGTGTGTGTGTGTGTGTGCGTGTGTGCGACATTCCAGTGCTTTTGACTACAACCTTCAAGTTCGGGCAATATTCCAAGACTTCGGCGTCGTAGAGACCACAGTAAGTGTGATATAGACTTACTTCCTGTTCGAATTGTACACACATCAATATGCTGTAATAATGAAACGTATACAACACGGCATATTTCAGTACAATACCAACAGAATGACTGTCTTTCTGCCATACTGATTTGTCGCTTCAGCAGTCCTTTCTCTCCTTCTTTCTTTCTTTTTTTCGTCGTTCGCTCAGACAGTAGTGACCCCAGAGGCCCTGACGAACGCTGCTGTTTGTCGGACGTTTCGAGGGGTGCACGGATTATGTTCGTCATCATCACGCCGTCGGGGCAAGGTTCTGCACAGTCCTAGAGGAACGTTCCACCGTCGTAGATGTACCTGAGAGGCACACTGCAGAATCGCCAATATCAAAATTGGGGAACATGTGATATGTCAGTTTTGCTGTGTCTCGTTCTCAGTTTCACCACGGTCCCATGGTCTTCTACAAACTTTGTTTTGTACCGTGGTGGTTTTTGATAATGTAATTTGTTATGCTACGATTTAATGTGATGTAACAAAATGATATCATATACCACCAAGAGTGCTATTACTGCTGTTGCTGCTTCTACTGCTATTAACAATAACAACAACAATAACTAGGGCCTATGTTTGCCTTAGAGCAAACATGGGAGGATTCCCCCTAACACACACACACACACACACGCGCGCGCGCGCACACACACACACACACAGCGCGCGCGCGCGCGCGCGTCAAATGTGAAATTTATTGCATAAGCAACCAAAATTTGGTTTCTGTTACTTTGTTAGTCTTTGAGCTATTAAATATTCAAATTTCGCCTTTTAGAGCGTACCTAAATTTGCATAAATTTAGATAACTGCCAAACCCTTTCATATATCAATACCAAACTCCTTTTCTGCACTGGGCCATAGCTACAGAAACATTTTCCGTAGATTAGTTTTGTGACGTCATTTCCAGTTTTTGCTATTCCGTGAAACAACAGAAATTGACCAGTGACACTGTCAGGCACTTCCGGTTTGCACTTCCGGTTCGCTATTATAACGTACATGTTGCAATTATAGTGTTATGTAAGTGTTCTGAATATCATTACGATCTGTCTAACCGTTTCTGAGTTATTCAAGTTTTAAATTTGGCCGTTTTGGCCGTTTTTTGGCCATATCTCGGCCCAAAAACGGTCAATTCATTTAAAAGTTTGCCATTTGCACATGCCCACAATGCCCTGCAACTTGCCTGAAAATTTCAACACGATTGGATGAAAAAAGGGTAAGAAAACGAAAAAGAAGAAAAAGAAAAAATAATTTTTACACTAACAATAGTATTCCCCCAGATAGGGGGAATCCTAATCAAGGCCCATGATTTCTGGCTTAACCCCACCCCCACCCCCCCCACCCCCACCTAAAACCCGAAGCGTTTTACAAGAGTTTACAAAATGATGCGCTCAAAACAAGCTTCCGCACTGGGTAAGAAACGGGGAAATCTATTGTGGGACACAAAAGTTTCTGATTTTTTTGTGTGTTTGTTTTTTTTTCAGGAAAGGGAATACCACCACTTCATTTTTCACGATCTAGCGACCACAGCCATGCAGAGACTGTGCAAGTGGGAAATCTTTCCAAAGTGTAGGACTAGCTGGCGCTACCAATTCCGCAGACTAATTGCAGATACTCAAAGGTACAGAAAAAGATACCCATGCGGGCTTTCTAAAAGTGTATGTGTGAACTGTTTCCCATCCGGACACTTTCTCGGGGAGCCTTTACTGCGTCTTGACAGGACTGTCAGTGAATGGAATCTTGTCTTGAAAAACTTGATTAATGATGAAAGCAAACAATGTACAGAGCTCGCTCACTTCTCACACCAAATAAGT
>JADBJO010016369.1:0-2500 GCA_016801955.1 Conus betulinus | reverse complement strand
TTTTTTGGGGGGGTCGTTTTCTTTTGTTTATTAGACTGTATTTAAAATCAACAAGGCTGTGCCCGTCTTGAGTAGATGTTAATTTGTGTTTGTGTATTTCTCTAGTTGTTGTTGTGTAGATGTGTCAGGTGCAGGGTGCATGGGTGAGCTTGGAACATCCTTTCTGAGGGATGTCTCCGTGTTTGTTCCTTATACCTTGTGTTATCATATCTGTTAGGCGATTTGGTGTCATAAGCGGCATTCGTTTAGAGTTATGGGGCGCGCTTTTAATTCATCATGGCAGCAAGAGTTACGCTACTTGTTTGTTATTTACTGTTTACGATTCCTCATCTTATTTAAGATTTCCTTTTGAAAACAGGAAAGGTTTCTTACGAGAAAAAAAATCAGTTTTTTTCGTAACGTATATTGATCATTTTAACATAATGTGAAATTCCTTTGACATTTGTGACACAATCTTTTCAGAATATATCATTTATGGCATTTTCATCCTTATTGTAAATGCAAGTTGTAGTGTATGAACCGCATCAACAACGTTTCGTCAATTATCTAGATATTTTATTTTTTAAAAACCATGTTTGAAATTTTGGCAGATAAAAACCATTTTTACATTCTTAAGGCTATCCTGGTGATGAAAATGTGCTATTTTGGGACACACAGATACATTAATGTAAAAAACGTATTTGTTTACAAATGCACTATTTTGGGACACACACATATACATTAATGTAAGAAACGTAATTGTTTACAATTGACTGAGACTCTCGATCATGATCATACTAAGTTTCTATGGTCAGATAGGGACATTGTACTTGACATTCTTACACTGTGTGTGTGTCATGAATGACGAAGTTCTCAAACCCATTATGCAGTACGTGAGACACAGCGAAGACTTGTTGATGATGACGGCGAGAAAATGGAAGCCGAGTCTTATTGACAAGTGACGTGTTAAATCAACAGGACTCTCACTCACAATTCTCTAAATGGACAGAGAAGGGGAAAAAGAGACATCGCAGACAGAGAAAAAGGTGGACAAAAACGATCTTCTATTCCTGTGTTTTCGCCTTTATTATATTTTTTTTTCTTTCTTCATTTCATTTTCCCTCTTTATCTAAATTTTTCTTTCTCCCTTTACTTTCTTCGGGGTTTTTTTTTTTTTTGTTTGTTTTTGTTTTATTTTAGCTCTAATTTTGTTTTCTTTAATTCAATTTTTTGTTTTTTTTTTTCTTTTATTCCCTCACTTTTATTTCTTTGTTACTCATTTTCAACTCCTCTCGTCTGATTGTGTTTGAAATAAAAATTTTCATCTTTAACATAACGTAGGTGTGGAATACACAATGCACTAAACACAAGAAATATGACAAATCAAAAAGAAAAAGGCATAATTTTCTTGTTTGATGAATTTAGCGCGCCCTCTCTCTCTCTCTGTCGCTCTCTTTCCCTTCCTCCGTCTTCTTCTGTACTCTCTTTGTATATGTGTGTGTGTGTGCCTGTCTGCCTGTGGGTGTACAGTTCAGATATTGGTTAACTTCTTGTTTGCTTTTCATTGGCTTCCTAAAATCGTTTGCTCTGTGTGTGTGTGCATGCGTACGAGTGTTTGTTTGCTCGTTATTCACTGTTCCTGCCTCATTTATGATTTCCTATCTTACCAGTCAAACTGACATTAACTGTATTTGGTACAGTTCGTCCGTTTGTTTATTAACTACATTCAAGGTCGAACAGACTGTGTCAGTCTTGAACAGATGTTAATTTGTGTTTGTTTATTTCATTAGCTGTAGATGTGTCTGGTACACTGGCAAGCATGGAACACCTTTTTTTGAGGGATGTCTCCTTGTTTGTTCCTTGTGCCCTGTATGATCATTTCTGCTAGGCGATTTGGTGTCATAAGCGCCATTCGTTTAGAGTTAAGGGTGTGTATGTATCGTCATGAGAGCAAGAGTTACCCCTACTTGATGATTATTTACTATGTACGGTTCCCAACTTTATTTAAGATTTCCATATAAAGACAGGTCACGTTTTCTTCTGGAAAAAAACCCAAAAAAACACTCAGTTTCTTTCGTAACATATTGTAGTCATTTCAGCGTAATGTGACATTCGTGACATTACCTGTTCAGAAACTATCATCTATGGAATTGCCATCCTTACTGTAAAATCAAGTTGTAGTCTATGAACCGCATCGAAATTTTATATGTGAATAGAGCCTAAAGTGTGGGCAAAAAATACATTTCTGTAATCGTTTCTGCCAAAGCCGTGTTTAAATTTTTCCCAAAAAAACACTTGTTACATTCTTGTAGAGAATACCTCGTGTTGAAAATACATTGTTTTGAAACGCTCAGATACGTTTATATTCGGAAAGCATTTACTTACAATTGACTGTCAGTTACAAACAGACCAAGTTTTATTATCAGATAATGACATTGTGCCCGATGTCTCTGTACTGAGTGTCATAGATGACGAAGTCCTCAGACGCATCATGTAGCACGTGAGGACACAGTAAAAGATC
>JADBJO010016368.1:28611-40686 GCA_016801955.1 Conus betulinus | reverse complement strand
AGCAGCTCCCCTAGGGGATTACGGCTTCGGGGCTGCTTTAATTTCTGGAGGGTTTGGCGTCTCGTCGGCTACAAAGGTCACAGATCATGGTGTGTGTGTGTGTGTGTGTGTGTGTGTGTGTGTGTGGTGTGTGTGTGTTTCATGAATGAAGTAAAGACGGACAGTTTAAGAAAACGATTTCAGAAAAACGAAACCTTTAGTGAAAAGGGATGGTGTTCATCCAAAAAAAGAAAAACAAAAGTACAATGAAGGTCCTAACACTTAAAAGAACACTTGTACTCTTTGAAATACAGAACCCAATTCAAAATGGTTAGCATCAAAACATGGCATGACTGGTTAAACAGACTAACAATGATGTTAGTGTTGTTTTTCAACAACAGCAACAACGGGAACAACTGTGGGTAATGATGACGATGACGAGGAGGAGGAGGAGGAGGAGGAGGAGGAGGATTGATAGGAAAAAAAAGATTGATAACAACATTAATGATAATGACAACAATATTGATTGTGCTGCTACTGCTGCTACAAGTTGTCGTTATCATCATGATCATGATCATCATCATGATCATCATCATCATCATCATCACTGAATACTCGTACAGTACTTTCCGATACCTAAAGTGCTGTACAATGGCATGTGAATACACCACTCGCGCATGTACGATCAAAGTGATTGCACTCCTCCATGATTCCGACTGTCTCTCCCCTCCCCCTCTCTCCCCACTCCCCGCCCTTTCCCCCCTCTCCTGCTGCCTCCCTTCTTCTCCCTACTGTACACACCACACACACACACACACACACACACACACACCACACACACACACACACACACTCACGTACGTTAGGCAGAGAATACGGCAGTAATAATAAGACCGTATATGCAAAAATGTAGAATGAGTACATCAAGTAACTGACTGCTTGAAAGTACGTTGTAAAAGATGAGAATGATGAAAGGTGAAATACAGAAAAAGTCAAGGAATTCCATGTTCCAACAGCCGCAAACTGAATGCTTGTTCCCCCCCCCCCCCCCCCCCCCCCCCCCCCCCCCCCCCGTCAACAGTTCATTACATGTGGGGCAACTGTCAACAGTTCATTACATTTGGGGCATGGCATGTTGGAATGTGCAGCCCATCCTCCTCCTTCCGCCGCCGTAGCCCTCCCTGACTTCTGCCGCTGGGTGTCTACCTGTTCGTTACTCACTGCCTCATTTAACATTGCCATTCATGCCAGTCAAATGGAGGTTTCTTGTGTTTTGTACTGTTCGTACCTGCGCTTGTTTGGCTATATTTAAAGATCGAAAAGGCTGTGCCAGTTTTTGATCAATGTTAAATTGTGTTTCTCCAGTTGTTGTTGCCGTGTCGATGTGTCAGCTACGGGATGTACAGGCAAGCATGGAACATTGTTTGCCTGGAGGTTGTCTCCTTGTTTGTTCTGTGTGCTCTGAGCTGTCATTTCTGCTAGACGATTCTGTGTGGCAAGCAGAATTGGTGCTGAGTTATGGGTGGCTATTTATTTCAACATGGATGGGAGCAAATGTGACCCTACATGCTCATTATTTACTGTTTACGTTGCCTGCCTCAATTAAGATTTCCATTCATACCAATCAAACCGAGGTTACCTGTATTTGTTGCTGTTCGCCCATGTGCTTCACTATACTCAAGATGGAGAAGGCGGTGTCGGTCTAGAATAAATGTTAATTTGTATTTGTTCATTTTCCCAGTTGTTGCACTCTAGATGAGTCTGCTAAGGGTACATGGTCCAGGTTGGAACGTCATTTTGGGGGGAGTCTTCTTGTTTGTTCTGTGTGCTCTGTGTTGTCATTTCTGCTTCGCAATTCGGCGTCGTAAGCAGCATTCGTTTGGAGTTATGGGCGTCTATTCATTTCATCAGGAGAGTAAGAGTTACCGTACTTGTACGTTATTTACTGTTTACTGTTCCATGCCTCTTTTAAGATTTTCCATTCTACTGCTGGGTGGACAGAGAGAGTTTTAATATCGTCGATATCTGACTCTTACGAATAATTCAAATTCACAACCGTCAGCTCCGCAGGCAAAGGATCTAACCGTTTGATTAATGGCCGCTCTAAGAGGTCTGTAATAGTCAAAATAGCACTGACGATCTGGGGTCGAGAAGGAAAGGGGGTTGAAAGGTAGGACGGCGGTGGTTAGGACAGCTGGGGAAGAGAGACTGCACGATTTCTTGTGAAGAATGAAGTGCACTGTCTAAAGAGCTGTTGGACATGCGGGGAAATGAGGGGATGGCGGGCGGATGGCGGGGGAGGGGGGGGGTGGAGAGGGTGGAAATCCCCATCACCAAATCAAAATATCTTGCCAGAAAGCTGTGAGGAAAATACGAGAGAGCCAGAAAGAGAGAGAGAGGAGAGAGAGAGAGAGAGAGAGAGAGAGAGAGGCACGGGGAGGAGGTAGCACAGTTCCTTGTATAATCAATGAAAAGAAAACCCTACTCGGTGCCTAAAGCATTGCTGAGCAGGGGGGTAAAGAAGAGAGAGGAGAGGAAGGGGAAGGAGTCATCGTGAATTCTCCTTTTCCAACTATAACTGCACTCAAGTGGTGTGTGGTGGGGGGGGGGGGGGGGGGGTGGGTTCAAAGCATTGGAATTCCCGGCCTTCTTCTCACCAACTCCTCCCCCCCCCCCCCCCCTCCTTCGCCACCACGCTCATCCACCACCATGAAAACATGCTCCTCCCTGCGCCTCTGTCTTCCTTCCTCTCCCCATGCCCACCCCCCCTCCCACCCCCATCCCCTCCGCGTTCTCCCGATTCTCGCTTCGTGCAACTCAGTCGGATGAATGACTACACTGATGTCCGATGTGCAGCGGCATCTGTCAGACAACCCTTGACAACAGTAAATTGGCCCCTGGCAAGAGTGTGCAATTTTATACTGACACGAAAAAGAAAGAGAGAAAGAAACATAAGACAGAAAAAGAAGACAATCAGTCAAACAAAATAAAGGAAGAAAAGCGTGATCAGATCAAGATGAAAAAAGCAAAAGCAACAAAAAAAGAAAAAAAGAAGAAAAAAAAGCGTGGTGCCGGATTACTGTCATGCTGTGTCTACAGAGGGCGATGTAAGGGGGCAGGGGGAAAGGGAGGGATGCGGGGGGTGGGCGGTAGCTAGGCGGGAGGAACGGAGTGGGTGGGATGCGGGGGGTTGGCGGTAGCTAGGCGGGAGGAACGGAGTGGGTGGGATGCGGGGGGGGGGGGGGGGGGGGGGGGGGGGGGGGGGGGGGGGGGGTAGCTAGGCGGGAGGAACGGAGTGGGTGGGATGCGGGGGGTGGTGGCGGTAGCCAGGTGGGAGGAACGGAGTGGGTGGGATGCGGGGGGGTGCGGCGGTAGCCAGGCGCAGAGACGTTTTTTCCTCTACGTCTATGCCAGGCGGGAGGAACGGAGTGGAGCGGACGACGTAAGACCAGGGCCGGGGGAAGCTGGCTTGGTGTGGGTGAGGAGGGGGGATGGGGTGGGAGAGGAGGGGCAGCCCCAATTCGATTGAAAGATCCAGAGATATTTCTACGAGTGGAAAGTTAAACAACAGGAACCTGTAAGGTGTAGCACAGCACAAGCTATACAAAGCCAACCTAGAGAAGCATCCTGGAGAGCGTAGCCTTGCCGTGAATGGACCAAACCGTTCCCTTGACATAAATCAAGCCCTGCCCAAATCCATCGTAACGTATCTGCAAAACCACCCAACAGACACAACAACATCCAGCTAACGTATCTGCAAAACCACCACAGACACGACAACAAATCCCTCGTAACGTATCTGCAAAACCCACCACAGACACAACAACAAATCCATCGTAACGTATTTGCAAACCACCACCACAGACAACAACAACAAATTCCTCGTAACGTATCTGCAAAACCACCACAGACACAACAACAAATCCCTCGTAACGTATCCACCACAGGCACAACAACAAATCCCTCGTAACGTATCTGCAAAACCACCACAGACACAACAACAAATCCATCGTAACGTATCCACCACAGACACAACAACAAATCCCTCGTAACGTATCCATCGTAACTTCACCCAAAACGACCACAGGCACAACAAATCCCTCGTAACGTACCCATCGTAACTTCACCTAAAACCACCACAGACACAACAACAAATCCCTCGTAACGTACCCATCGTAAACTTCACCCCAAACCACCACAGACACAACAACAAATTCGGCGTAAGGTGGGCGTTGACAGGCTGTAAATGAGTTGATTGCGCCGAATTTGACGAGATAAGTGATTGCTCGTTCTTCATTTTTGTTGTCCAGAGTGTTGTTTATCTTACCTGAAGAAGGCCTAAGAAGTCGAAAATGCGTCGTTCTTTGTCGTGGTGATTCGTTTGTGTATTTGGCGGTTGTAGGCCTATTACTTCAACTTTTGAAGATTTGCCATGTTTCAGTTCAGAGACCCCTGGACCACCACAGAAATGATTGAAACTCATGAGTGTACTGAAGATGGTTTCTGCCTCAGGTGGGGCACTCATTCTGAAGGACATCATGACACACTACTTGAAGAAGCTAAGAGTCAGTTGACTTCATTTTCTCTGATAAAGGCTCGCAACACTTTCTACCCCTTTTGCAGGAATGTGACAGTACTGAAGTGACCAATGAACAAATTGCAGGCGCTGGTGTTGGTCCTCAGGGCACTGCGTGTCCGAGGCTTCACGCCAGACACATGTAAGGAATGTCACAGTGACCTTAGAAAGGACTGCAAACTGCAGGTGGAAGCCACGGAGGGCTGCTACACCAACCTGTCAGCACTGGACAGAGGAGGAGGACTTACCTGGCCTTCAGATGACGCAGTTGGCATCGTCATTGGCATCGTGATCTTCCAGGTGTTGACAGGCACTGTAGAATGAACAGCAGTTTCAGTCCTGTGGCAATCAGAGGGCACTCATCATGGAAGTGGTCTTACATCGGCTCTCAGAACTGGGCATGACCCCAACAACAGTGCCATGACTGCGGCACTGACCCGTGGTGAGATGACAGCCGAACGTTCCAGACCTCCAGTGGTGAACATTTTCTGGAACAATTATTCCAAGACCTTTGGTATCAAGACATCTTCTACAAGCAAATCCAGGACGCTGAAGACTGTTTGCAAAAGTGTGTGTGATGGTTTTCTTCAAGCAAGCTAAGGCAGGCAGTTCATTCCCTCCCAAATGTTTGTGTTTGTCAACTTATATACCCTCTTCTTCTTTTCTGTACCCTCTGTCTCCCCCCTCCCCCCCCACCCGGGACCTCAATTTCTCTTTTCTGTCTCCAAGTATGTGTTTTGGGGTGTGAATTTGTGTGTGGTTTATAATAAAATACCTCTCTGGCTGTGTGTTTGTATTATGTTTTATACAGATTTAATTTTAGGACTTACTCTACGCTTATGTTTGGCCTCTCTTTTCTTCTACGTGATACTTGGGTACACATATGCCTGTCAGAGTCACATCTCACTGACTCCATCCTTGCACGTATACATGTGCGTGTACAAACCCCCCCCCCCCCCCACCCCTTCTCTCTCTCTCTCTCTCTCTCTCTCTCTCTCTCTCTCTCTCTCTCTCGCTCGCTCATGCCTGTCAGGAATGTCACATCTGATTGACTCCATCCTTGCATGTGTACGCGTGTATGTATATAATCTCTCTCTCTCTCTCTCTCTCTCTCTCTCTCTCTCTCTCTCGCTCTCTCTCTCTGTCATTGGCATCCCCCTCCCCAGTGTGTGTGTGTGTGTGTGTGTGTGTGTGTGTGTGTGTGTGTGTGTGTGTGTGTTTCCATGTGTACGAGTATTAGATCTTATCAATTCATTGATTAGCAGGTTTATGACCGGAGTTCAGTTTGTAAGCATGACAACTCACTTTCACTTTGCTGATAATCTTTCTCGTATTGCTGATTTTGGTCGGACTTTATCACAGTGAATGAATTAACACCTTCTAGTCATATTAGCTTATAATCCTAATTAAGTTTTTGCGGTAAAAAAAAAACCAACAACTGATTTTTTCAGTCCGAAATTTAATTTGCTGCACAGCGTTCTTATTTTAAACACACTGCTCTCGGCTAGCGCTCGCCCACTACCCCCCCCCCCCCCCCCCCCCCCCCCCCCCTCCACTCCCACCCCCCCTGTGACGTCACGTCTGTATGTGTGCGGCCATCTTTTCTCGAAGGTCACGATCCGATACAATTTATAACACTAGGACATAACATGGCACGATACGATTTGATGCACTATAACACGAAACAATACGAGATGTCATGATACGACCCAATGTAATATGATACAAAATGATACAATACTATCAATCTAACAATACACTTACGGCACAGCACAACACGCTTGACACAACGCGACACAATATGATACAACACAGAGCAATACAATACGACAGAATACAACACAATACAATACAATAGGACCCCCCCATACCATACCATACCATACCATACCATACTATTCAACACAAAACAATACGATCCGTCACAATGTAATACAATACTGTACAAAACAACTCGGTATGATACAGCACGACACGGCATTATATAAAACGATGCAATTCAATACAAAACGGTGCGAAACGATACGACTCGACACGGCATAATACGACACAATTCAATAAGATCACGACACAACATGACACGGCCTAATACAATACGAATGCCATTCAATGCAATAGTATAATCAACACACACACACACACACACACACACACACACATCGTTGATTCCGACAGGTATCAAACTCTCCCTACCTCTGCAATGTGCATGCCGGACTAAACGACATTATTTTGTGCAAATAAGTCGCTGGGACGATCGAAAATACTACGGTCCCATGAACTGAAATTTCTAGCACTGGTGTGGAACCGACTGCAATGTTTAAAACAATTACGCGTTTTCCTCTCTCTCTCTCTCTCTCTCTCTCTCAATGGTCACAGGTAAGCCAATTGAGATAGTTGAAATATTCCAGTATCAGCCAACGCCCTACATTTCTGCTGCCCGCCCTGCCCGCCCCCCCCCCCAATTCAGATCCCGCTGTTAAGCGTACAGGAATGCATTGTTCATCGTGGCGAACTCCTTTTACTCGTCGGAAAATCAATGGTGCTCAGTGAAATGCTATCAAAGTGCCATAGGTATTCAGATTATAGTACCATGGAACGTCGACAGGTGTCAACAATAGGCACCACAAAGTTGGGGACTC
The DNA here is from genome assembly GCA_016801955.1 of Conus betulinus. Classification (NCBI taxonomy): domain Eukaryota; kingdom Metazoa; phylum Mollusca; class Gastropoda; order Neogastropoda; family Conidae; genus Conus; species Conus betulinus. Next base: position 33,492 of record JADBJO010016368.1, on the reverse strand, counting down.
AATGTGTAAGATCCAGGACCTCAGCTATGAACGAAGAACGCAGGCCTTCCCATACGCGTCTGCCTGAGAACCGAGGGAAGGGAACAAACTCCTTCAATGCAAGAGGAATTGTCTGGTATACATGTATGCTTGTCTAGGTCAGCAAATGACTCACGCTCTATTCAGGCACCAATCGCGAGCGTGCTTTCGGAAAGCGGCGAATCTGTGATAATCCGATGTGTATGTAGAAATATGTTAATAAAACAAAAACGGCCATAAAGACGAAGTTTAACCAGTCAAGCCGCTGGTTCTGTACAAAGAAGGTGAATGATGTCTTTCGGGCTAAGATGTCAAAAGGAAATCCGTTCTCGTTACGTTTTGGGCATTTACTCCCCCCACCCCCTCCCTTCTTCCCGTCCCCGTGCACCAGAAATAGAAAAGTTCTGATTGGTACATGAAGTAATGGGTATTCTCTCTGTGAGACAGGCCGTAAAAATAAGTCCAGTGTTTGTGCAGTTCTTTCATGTGTTTGTTTGTCCCAGTCTCTTCTGTGTTTCAGAACATTGTCCTGTAAGCGTTTTAGTACACTCGCAAGCTCACACTTAATTCACACGACCGATATTTCATCAGAACCGCAAACGTCACCTGCCGTTGGAAAACACAACACTGCGCATAGCGACGGGATTTTTGTTAAACGCAGGGCGTTTTTCACACTTGACCGCCCATGAAAAGAGAGGTGAATGCTCCCCCAAGGCAAGACTGATACCGGCGGTATTTGAGACATCTGGGTCTCTTTATTTCCTGAACAACGTCAGATCTGAAGCCAACTCACCTGCCAACCCTTACTGCTTTTCCACAACTGTCAACGGAGAGAGAGAGAGAGAGAGAGAGAGAGAGAGAGAGAGAGAGAGAGAGAGAGAGAGAGAGAGAGAGAGATTTTAAAAGTTGTTGGGTGCTTGTTTGCGTATAATTCAACACTTCAATACTAAGGTACTATTATATTCAACTTCTTCTCCTCTCTCTCCTCACTCTGTGGGGAGTGATAGGCGCACTGCCCTGAAAAAAAAAAACAGTTAACCAGGTTTCTCCAGTTCTGTGTTGTATGCCCTAGCTCACCGTTCTGTTGATGTTTTCCCCTGAACTTTCTGCAGTATTGTCTGGTCTGTCCACCGACTCTTTTTCTCCTTCATCTCCTCCCTGCGACAGTCCCAAACAGGATCTTTTTCAGCAAATTGATTGGATCTTGTTACATGACCATACTAGCGTAGCTGTCTTTACTGATGTCAGTTGAGATCCATAATGGTCCCATGTGACACTTCTTAGGGAAATGCCTCACTTCCATGGCTTGATTCTTCTTTCCAGACCCGATATAAGGGTCCACGTCTCGTATGCATACAGGACGATGGAATACACCAGTTCACACTGGATCCTAATCTTGTTTTATGGAGAAGTTATTCGCCCTCCATAGGGCGAACAGTTTGAGTCCGGATTGTGCTGATGTCGCCTTTGCTGTCCTTGAGAGGATTTCTGGTTTGGACCCCTCATTGCTAGTGATCGATCACAGGTAAGTGTTGATGCTAGCGTTAAAGTTGGCAGTCAGTCTGGTCTTCTCGTTGCTGATTTCCATGCCATTATCTTATTGATGTTTCATCTTGTCTTTAAAAAAAAAAAAAAAAACGTTGGGTAGTTATTCACTGCCTTCAGTGCCATCGATGCCATCTGCAAAGCGAGGGCTCATGATGGTTCTGTCTCCAGTGTTAACTGTGCTGACATGATCAAATGCACCAATCATGACGAGTTCCAAAAACATGTTGAAAGGGGTGGGAGATACAAGACCGCCCTGACGAACTCCGGCTGAAGTACTGTTATGGAACCACTCTTCAATAGCAGCATGTGTGTCTATCGTGCCGGTCGCTTTGGAGTCAAATTGATAAGTGATGTGGATTAGCTTTAACTAATATCAAGTTTCTTTTTGTGCCCACTAACGCCTTCTGCCAGGCTCTGTCGAATGCTTTTTTGAAATCTATAGAGACATGGTAGAGATGGGGTTTTTTTGCGGAAAAATACACTGTTTTGATGGCATTTTCATCTTTGCGGAATCCCGCCTGTTCTTCAACAATAATGGTATCATTGCGACTGTAATTCATTCAGAATGATGCTGGGTATTTCTTTGCTGGACCCTCTTCTTTTTCCCTTCTCCCCCTCTCCAGCCTCACTCTCACTCCTCCAGAAGGAACTGACTCTTCCCTGATAAGAGACTACGATGGTTGACATGTATCTTTTCTTTGTCGAAAACTAAATCGAAAAAGAAAAAAAAGTCTCAAAGACTACAAAACTTCACATGTAGCAGACAGCTTAGGTCTCGTCTGAGGGGGTCTTTGTAGAGGGGTGGGGAGAGGAGGGAGTGGGGAAGGGGGAAGGGGGCGAGTAAAAGCGAATGCTCGATGGTGCGTGAATATAAGATCAAACGGGATCCCCCAAGGCTGAATGAGAGAGCGGAGGGGAAGGGGGTACGGGTGAAGGGGAAGGAGCAAGAGAGCTTGGGTGTCATGGTGGTGGGTGGAAAGAGAGAGAGGAAAAGGAAGAAGAGAGAGAGGAGCACATCTCTCTCTCTCTCTCTCTCTCTCTCTCTCTCTCTCTCTCTCTCACACACACACACACACACACACACACACACACACACACACACACACACACACACACACACACACATACACGTACCCTCAGACAAGACGTACATAACGTTGCAACCCCCCACACTGCTCTCTAGGCTCTACGTAGATTTATGAGCCAAAACCAGAATTGCATTGCCACGAGCCCCTTTGGGGGCAACAAGGAAAAACTCTGTGCATTACTGGAGTGCCGAAAAAACCAGCAGTAAGGTTTGTGGGACAACTGATGCCCTGGAGAGACGGGGAAAGGCGACAAGTGAATTATGGTCTTATCAGCTAGCGACAGCAAGGAAGGTTACAGAATTTGGCAAATCAGATATTACGACATGTATGTAAATCACGGAGACGAAAATGAAAAAACTAAGTTCAAACGACTATGGTTGGTTTGTTTGTTTGTTTTAATCTCTTTATATTTCTTCTGGAACCCACTAACCCTCGACACGAACATGATAAAGATTGTCTTTAAATTAGCTTCAAAGTGGGGCTGATTGTCTTCAAAGTTAGCTTCAAAGTGGGGCTGATTGTCTTCAAAGTTAGCTTCAAAGTGGGGCTGATTGTCTTCAAAGTTAGCTTCAAAGTGGGGCTGATTGTCTTCAAAGTTAGCTTCAAAGTGGGGCTGATTGCCTTCAAAGTTAGCTTCAAAGTGGGGCTGATTGTCTTCAAAGTTAGCTTCAAAATTGTTCAAAGGGGCTGATTGTCTTCAAAGTTAGCTTCAAAGTGGGCTGATTGTCTTCAAAGTTAACTTCAAAGTGGGAGTGACTGCAGGCGGAAATTGAAACAAGATCAAACATCAAATTACTGCGCCGCTCAACGAAAGAACAAACACGTCACGAAACAAACACAGCGTGTTTCGACCTGTTTGGTCTTTTTCAGGCAAAACAAACAGCACTTCAAGACAATGAAAATCAAACGACGAAGAGACAGTGGCTTACCTCATCGAACTAGGGGCAGACTTGGTTTCCGGAGGAACGACTAAACCTACAGGATGAACCCAAGCCGAAGGGGAGATAATGCGGGTTAAAATAATGATAATGATAATGAAATTTGAAAAAAAAAAATGATGATGATAAATATAGTACAATAGTAATAATTCTGGTAATAATGATAACGACAGTAACAGAAGGAGAGGAATGACAGATGTTCCCCTGTAATTCCAGACATGTTTCCAGACATGTTTCCCCTGTAATTCCAAGCATGTTTCCCCTGTACTTCCAGACATGTTTCCCCTGTACTTTGTTTCCCCTGTACTTCCAGACAGGTTTCCCCTGTACTTTGTTTCCCTGTACTTCCAGACATGTTTCCCCTGTACTTCCAGATATGTTTCCCCTGTAACTTCCAGACATGTTTCCCTGTACTTCCAGACATGTTTCCCCTGTACTTCCAGACATGTTTCCCCTGTACTTCCAGACACGTTTCCCCTGTACTTCCAGACACGTTTCCCCTGTACTTCCAGACACGTTTCCACTGTACTTCCAGACATGTTTCCCCTGTACTTCCAGACATGTTTCCCCTGTACTTCCAGACACGTTTCCCCTGTACTTCCAGACACGTTTCCCCTGTAATTCCAGACATGTTTCCCCTGTAATTCCAAGCATGTTTCCCCTGTACTTCCAGACCATGTTTCCCTGTAATTCCAAGCATGTTTCCATGTAATTCCAAGCATGTTTCCCCTGTATTCCAGACATGTTTCCCCTGTAATTCTAGACCCTGTTTCCCCTGTAATTCCAGACCATGTCATTACATCTGTTTAAGTTGTCACACTCTCCAGTCGTCCTACTCTTCCTTTCCTTTTCCTCCTTTTCTTCCTTTTCTTCCTTTAACGATGGAGTGCCTGTCATGTGGTGTTGCTAGAAAACTTTCGCATTGTCTCACCAGTCCCGTCAGATTTTCTTTTCTCCTGTTTTCTTTTACTCGATAAGATAACCAGCTTCAAAAAGGGAAGATTCTGCCGCACGAGTGAAATTTGTATCCACGTTCGTTTCATTCACTGGCCACGGGCTCAAGATGACCTTTTCTTCCGGAAAGATGGAACGGGGGGTTTTAAAACATACACGCAAGACTCTTTATGCATGCGTTCACGCACGGGACTAGGGTTTAAAGTCTCACCCTGAGGACCGCGATGGGGATTTGAGTCAGCACAGATGTTCACTCTACAGAAAAAAAAAAAAAATCTCTTCCAGTCTGGCTGTGAAGAATGGGAATGAAACTCCTGGACTGTGGGACGAAAGCC
>JADBJO010016368.1:0-17500 GCA_016801955.1 Conus betulinus | reverse complement strand
GCGTGGGTGCAGGACCAGTACTTGGGGGGTACCACACATTCACGGGGAGGGGTTTCCCTTTCCTACCCTGACGTCCTGGCACTAACGTTTTTCGGGTGGGCGTCTGCGGGCGACCTTTATAAGAAGGAGGACAATCAAGAAAACCGAACTTTGGCCGAACCCGAATGTGCATGACACTTCACGTTTCTGTGTTGTTTCACTCTTTTTGAATGATTTGTTGGTAACATTTTTGCAATGTTCTTTCGCCTCTTTTCCTCGTCGCCATTTGAGGCTTCCCTCTTCCGGAAAAACGCAGCACACGAAAACCACTCTCCAAAAGAATAAAATTGCGAGTAGTTTGTCGCTTAGATAGAGAACTTAATCAACACAATTAAAGCCTACCTCAGAGAAAAAAAAAATAGTACATGCAATAAAACATGTTTCACGCTAGCGTAAGAAACACACATGAAAAACTGCCAACGGGGGGAGGGAGGGAGGGAGAGGGGGGGACCACATCAGGATGCTAACTGAGGATTCTGGCGTTGCAGGTACCAGTACTTGCGGAAACGGTACCACACCATTCCCGAGGAGAAGTTTCCCTTTCCTACCCTGACGTCCTGGAACTACGGGTGGCGCCTGGGCGACATTTATAAGAAGGAGGACATCAAGAAACCGACCTTTGGTCGAACACGAATGGTGCATGACACCTTCTACACAAGGAACGGTGTTGAATTGTCCGACAAGTGAACAGAGAGGTGGTTCCGTCCCCTGAATCAGTGGCAGTGACGTCCCTTTTTTTCCTATTGGTTTGTATTGTGCTTGAGCGAAAACATGTCTGTGGAAGGAAAGGGTGATTCTTCTTCTTCTTTCTTTCTTTCTTTTTTTCTTCTCTCTCTCTCTCTCTCTCTCTCTCTCTCTCTATCTCCTCTCTCTCTCTCCTCTCTCTTGCTTTTCCCCCCTCTTTTGTTTTAGTTTTGTACAAGCTTTTCAACCAGTCATTCTAAGATCTTAACTTTGTCCACACCGGCAGATTTTGAAAAAAAAAAAAAAAAAAAAAAAAAAAAACAGAAGAAAAAGAAAAAGAAAAACTTTGTACAGCGATTTTGACCAATTTGACAAGGAAGGATTCCTACCTTTCGAGAGTATCCTGTCTTCATGGATTTTGCCAGGACTTCATCAAACAAACACAAGCGTTCTTCCTTCTAACGGTGCGCGCTTCTGCACGCGTGCGTGCGTGTGTGTATATGTGTGAGTGTGTGTGTGTGTGTGTGTGTGTGTGTGTGTGTGTGGAATATACGCGCAGGTGTGTATTGTGTATTCACAGATGTGTGAGTGTGTGAAATCGGTCATCTCTGAAAGAGAATGAAGAATCCCTTTTTAATAACTGGTCTAACACTGTATACATTTTTCGAAGAAAAACTTTTCTTGTACAAATTTAATTATATATATTTTGAGAAGAAAGAAACTTTACTTCTACAAATTTAACAATTTTCATGCATAACATAACATATGGCGAAGAAAAGTCTATATTAGTGTTCTGGTTGGTATGCAATGACTTCAGCCTTTCCTGCTCTGTACATATTCACGTTGGTAATGTACATTTCTTAAAGGCTAGTGTATGATTGAGTGTGTGGGTGTCTGTGTCTGTTTCTGCGTGTATGTATATGCATAGGCTTATGTGTCCACGATTGCAATATATGCGTACGTGTGCAAGTGTGAGAAGTATATATTTGTACATATTTGTGTGGAATGTCAGTTTAAAGATTGGTAATTTTATTTTTAAATCACATTCGCAAAAAAAAAAAAAAAAAATCATCAATATTGTGATCTACCAACCTGTGTGGGGTCTATCGACCATGTGAGTTGTCAACCATGGGGATCTCTGTCGTCGGGTCTATCGACCACAAATCCCTAGTATCTATTAGTCATGGGAATCTAGGATCTATGAAGTCCGGGATCTATCGCCGATGATTTCTGCTTATTATGGGATTAATGAATTCCGCGATCTGGGATCCCGATTTCTATCAATCGTGGGATCTAATATTGACACAGTCTTGGATCTATCCACCACGGAATCAGCAAGCTGTGGAATCTGAGATAGGATCTGTCCGGCCTTGGATTTATCCACCACGGTGGGTATGAGCCATGGGATTCTCTACTGACCGCGATACGTAGCAGCAGCAGTGTGGGGTTAGGAATCAACTGACTGCAAGACGGGGCAAGCGTAAAGATCTGTATCGATAGATCATGGGATCTATCAAATGGGAGATCTGACCCATGGAGTTTAGAGATGACTAAGATATATCAAACATGGGATCTGTCAGCTGTGGTGTTTGAAAATTTGTTGACCATAGGATCTATCAGCCCCCGTAGTTCTGGAATCTATCGACCATGGGCTCTGTCAGCCGTGAAACCTGGAGTAGATGACCACAGGGTTCAGGAACTACTGATCATGGTAGCTATTGACCATGGAAAGTACTTCGCAAAGAATTGTGTGTCCATCGTGGCCTTTGAGGACAGGATTAGGATTCGTTGGGAATTTGTTTGGCTGTATGATCTGTTGACCATGGGACCTGAGATATCTGGTGACCATGGAAACTGGAACCTCATACATGAAGGTTTTTTCCGATCATGGAATTTGAGGATCTATCATCCGTTGGATCTGGAATCTGTTGATTAACCGGGGGAAAATCTGCAGATACTAGATCTGTCTACCAGATTCGAGTATGAAAAATTTTCCGATACGTTGCCAGAGATGCAAGGTCTTTTGACGTTCAAAGTTGTGTGCATGGTTCATAGTATTCCTGGTTTACCACCACCACCAAAAATTCTCTCTCTCTCTCTCTCTCTCTCTCTCTCTCTCTCTCTCTCTCTCTCTCTCTCTCTCTCTCTGGACTTTCCATGTAAAAATTTAGGACTTTAGATGAGCATGATGCATTGCCTTTTAAATAGTCATGGCCTTGATGGATATATACAACATTCTCTCTCTCGCTCTCTCTCTCTCTCTCCGCTCTCTCTCTCTCTCTCTCTCTCTCTCCTCTCTCTCTCTCTCTCTCTCTACTTGTCCCCGGTTGACTGAAAAATCACTGGAAGAAAAATTGCTCTGTGTTACGTTCTGTTATGTCATGTTTTAGTATTTGATATGTTCTGCCATGAAAATGGACTTTTCAGCTCTACAGTGATGCACAGCACTGTGTGTGTATATACTATAATTGGCCACTTGTACGTACGTACCGCCTTCAGGAAGGGGGAAAAACAGCCGTCCATGTAGCCCACAAGAAAATTTACACAGTAAATTTTGCCCCATCAGTGTAAGCCGTCCAGTCAGAAATGAAATCGAAGGGTTTCTTTGGGACATTCCAGATTATGTGTATACAGAGTATGATTTCTTTCAGATTTTTCATCTGCAGAATGCAACACTGATAGACGATGATCACTAACTATTACTTTTGATTCTGTTGCAGCCAGCTCCCATTTCGACCTCAGTCTTTTAAACTTTCTTGAAGTTAAGTCTAAAAAATACAGAAAACTAAAGTCAGGAAAAGGAGTAGTAAGAGAATAAAAGCCCGACATAGGAAAACCGAAAAAAAAAAAATTAAAAATAAAATAAATAAAATAGTACGGACCCATTACAACACTTGAGACGGGTTCGTCACGCCTGAGGTCGAAACGCCTCGCTTGTGTGCTCAATACCTATGGAGGTCTAGTAATAAGTTTTGTTTTTGCTTTTTTCTCACTAACATTATCGGTTTTCTTTTCCTAAGAGACGATTTCTAATCGTTGTCTCATATTTCTGTCATTGTTCATGTGACCATTATGCTTGTGTGTGTGTGTGTGTGTGTGTGTGTGTGTGTGTGTGTGTGTGTGGTGTTGGGGGGGGGGGGGGGGGGGCACTTTTTAAATTATTACAATTCTTATAATTTGGAGGGTGTGGGTGTCTTCTTCAGGAGTTCTTTCTGCAGTTTGTTCTAATCTTCTGTTTTTTGAATTTCGCGGTGCGCGCGCGCGTGTGTGTGTGTGTGTGTGTGTGTGTGTGTGTGTGTGTGTGTGAGAGAGAGAGAGAGACAGAGAGAGAGAGAGAGAGATGTATACTCTTGGGGCTGACCTAATTTGATTATTAAATAGTCCGATGTGTGGTGGGAATTTTGTAATTAGACTCTACAGAAGAAAATTTTCTCAAGAACAAAATATTGATGCTAGAGTGAAGAATAACCTTATCATTCTTTGCAACTCTGTTTGTATTTGGTTGTTGTTTGTTTTTGGTGGTAGTTTTTCGTACATCTGCCTTCTGTTAAGGCTGTTGTCTTCTGAAGTATATTTGGAAGCATAATAAAATCAGTTTACTGATACAAACTTTTACATCAGCATTGGAATGATGGTGATCTGCCAGTGCTCTATACATGTTATGTGGCTGAGTTTGTGTGTGTGCATTGTATGGGAGTGTGTTGGATAGCGTGAGATAGTATGCACACCTTTGTGAACTCTCTCTCTCTCTCTCTCTCTCTCTCTCTCTCTCTCTCTCTCTCAGTGTTTTATCGAATTGTTCATACTTGCAAGTGGGGTCAAGGGCTCTTCAGTATCCAACTCAGGCCTCAGGAATTTGTCATGGTATCAGTGATAATCGAGACCACAGCCTCAAGTGGACGTCCCAGCCAAACCCACACTCGTGTGGCTGAAATCAAGGCAGATGAAATGGATGATTGGAACCGGAACCCTAGCACTACAGGGCAGACTCGGTCGAGGGCTGGAGGTGGGGGGAATGGGGGGGAGTTCCCAGGTGTCCGAACTATCCCACTTTTATTGTAGTTGTGTTGGATTTCCGTTTACTTGTTCACTTACTTTCAGGAAAGGATTCTATCTTAATAAAAAAAAAAAAAAAAAAAAAAATGCAAAAAAAAAAAAAACTGCGGCTCCAGGGACCTCACTTCCCATCATAATTTTCTCTTTTTTTTTTTTAAATCAAGCGTACCAAAAAAAAAAAAAAAAAAAAAAAAAAAAAAAAGCCCCTCTGTGTTCATAGTGAAGGATGTAAGGGTGATTTCAAGTCTCGTTCGTTTTCGAGTAAACAGAGATTATAGATTTATAGATCTATTTCCGAGGAATTTCAATATTGTGATTATTATCTTTCATTGGATGAGCGAAAGTGCGCCCGGAGATGTCTGTGACCATCACACCAAGTGCAGGTTACATGCTATCTAGACACAGCGGAAATCCGGGGTTTATCTCCCTTTGTTTATCATCCACTTGTCCCCTCTCTTGGGACTTGTAGTGTTCATGGTGGAAGTTTTCGGCTGATATGGATGATCATCGTTCTCCCATGCCCCCCCCCCACCTCTCTCTCTCTCTCTCTGAACTGTGGGCACAAGAGACGCGTCACTATAGCCTATGCGAAGATTAAGTCATCTATTTTGTAACACCACATTTGCCAAACCACGATCAAGGTCACTAAGTCCTGGGGTTGAACAACAGATAGGCCTAACTAATTATAGCTATAATGCTAAATGCACAGAAAAACAATATGGTATGTCTGTCATTTATCGCGCTGTCGGAATTCTTGATCATGACTCCCATCAGCAGCTCCATTAACAACCTCCCCCCCCCCCCCCCCCCCCCCCCACACACACCCACACACACACACACACACTCCACGACCTATCACGTGTGTTTTGTCCTGTCCGTGGATGCTTCGTGTGATGACGTGTGGCAAAAGTCAATTCAGCGTGTTTTTTTGTGTGACTACATTTTATTCCGCGCGCATATTGAATGAAACACTTTTTTTTCAATAGTATGTTCGCTTCGTTATTTTGATTTTCTTGATTTTGCCAGCTTCTGTCGCTTTCATTTTTTTTTTTTCCATTTTAGTGACAAAAAACATTATACCTTTACTATGCATATCTACTGATACAAGAACACCATGCAGGGGTGAGGTGGGACACACACACACACACACACACACACTCTCTCTCTCTCTCTCTCTCTCTCTCACACACACACACACACACACACACATTGAGAGAGTAGAGTAGAAGCGGGTAACGTCAACGTGCCTGGGATATTTTTTCTTTCCCACCGACTTAACCGGCTGCTGACTAATCCAGCGCAAAGAGTAAGTCGCAGCATTTTTGTGATTTTTTGTTGTTGTTGTTGTGTTGTGTTATCCTCTTCTTACAATTATGTGTTCGAAACTACGATGATTTTTTTTTTTCCTAGTAAAAGGTTTAACGTCATTGTTTTCATGACACACGGATGACGCAGACTATCTACGTCATTGGTCATTATTATAATGATATGCACATTACCGTCAGAAGGACACTGGAAATGTTTGACGGAGCATATAGACATCAAGGCGTGGTTCATTTTAGTCGAACGATCGGTTCTTGTCAGTGCACGTACGAGTGTGAAGAATTAGGCAAAATATCTGTCTGGTTTGATTTTCATTTTATTTCTTTTCCCCAAATAGCCAACATGAAAAATTGTAGTAGGGGCCTATGTATATATGGCATAGTATAACCAACTCTGTGTGAATCTGTCTCCCGCTCATCTAGGCCTCTTGAAATGGAAAATGGCGGTCATGCTAATGTTTGTGGAATAACACCCAGAAAGAGCTACAAAGACGATGCAAAAGCATTAGGCCTAAGAAAATAAGCGCTAAACTGATAGGCTCAACACCACACACACATGCGTGCGTGCGCGCTTGTTCGCACACACACGCGCGCGCGCGCGCGCGCACACATACACACACACTCACTCTCTCTGTCTGTCTCTCTCTCTCTCATTTGTTTATGGCCGCCAGCACAAGCAAAGTCTATTCGATTTTGCCGACCTTTCTTGTGGTTCATGTATGTTCTATAGATTCGGGCTGTCGGAATAATAGGCTACACGAAATAACTGTGGTTCCTTTAAGGCTGAGGTTGGCACAAATCACATGGCCCATCTTTCCTTTCCTTCTGGGTCGCTGACTTCCATGAACATTCAGCAAAGGCTCAGAAGACCTCTCAGTTTGTCGGATTAATGTAAGACATATATTCCTAAAAGATAACAGAGGCTACAGGCAGAGAGACAGTGAATTTTGAACCCCCCCTGGAAGGTGTTCACAAGAAGGCAGATACAGGGCGCTGCATGCGCCAGCTCAAGCTGTATTCTGAAGCGAGTTCCATTTGGCTTGAACAGATTTTTATCAACCAGTTGTGTTCATTCTCTATCTCTTTGAGAAACTGCGTAAAATATCCACGTGATTTTAGAGGGGCATATTCCTCTAACAAAAAGAAAAAATTGGGGAACATTAGGAATTGTCATACAATTCTGCAAAAAAATCCAAATTTTTAAAAAATAATTTCTCCGTCAAATTCACATTTATCATGTATGTGGAAAATCAATTCCCACATGAACCTTCATTGAGATCAATATGGAGTCGTTACCAAAAATATTGACATGAAGGTCAACGCGATTTCAAAATGTTCTGTATCCTGATTGACCTCCATTGGAACAATACTAATGTGGATTGGCCTCGGGATGGCGGCAGTCACCTTGTACAAGCTGTTGTTGTTGTGGGATCGCTCTCCACCGAGCCCGAGCACTTTGTCAAGGACAGGCAGGACGTGGAGACATGCAGCCATCCCACAGACAACTCGTTCAGCGCATGTTCCATACCTGTTGCTGATCGGCTTATGATCCAGGCTTATCGGCTTGCCAGTCGAAATAGGTGACATTATTGTGGCCAGAAGTGCATTCCCCGCTAGCAGCTGCGCTGTGGACTGGGATATATTCCTTCATAAACAGGAATCCTGGCACTCGCTTCCTTGCTAGAGAGATGACATGTGGAATGATGACCTCATTCAGGTACTGATGGGAGCTTACAATGCCCCTCTAAATGCCTGCTCACGCTATTAAAACTACCAATCTTAACGGTCAAGTTCTGCACGGTGCAGTCTGCCAATCTCTCTCTCTGCTTTTACCCACACTTGTAGATGTCCTTTGTAAAAGTCCATGAAGACACCGTGTCATTATGATACAAAAGATCAAAACATGGACGGGAGAAAGAAGGGACTCCATCCATCGCAGCACCGCTTGGCACAGAAAATATCCAAATCATTTTGATATAACATGTCAAGTAAGTGCATGGTTGAAGGTGCGAGTTGAGGGGGCAGGCGGCAGGGGGCACAGTCAAAACACCACTTACAGGCATGCCAACTACCTGAAGGTTAAGAAAAAAGGAAAAAAATATGATCGCAGTGGGGAGGGGTGGCTCATGTGATGGAAGACAGGGAAGAAAGTAGCAGGCGGTGCTCTTTACAGAGAGCACCTGTTTCACACTGCAAAATAACAGATTTGCTGCGTTCAAACACATTTTCAAGATTTTATGTTGTCGGTGGAACAAAAAGAGTGAGTGGGACGTTCCGAAGATATCTAGCAGTTAAAAAAAAAGTATACCAGCCACCCTGGAAGGGGAAATGGGTAAAAAGATGACAATTGATATGCTCGCCCTTTGACACAGACAATGACAATTATTATGACAGAAAAATGTCAAACAAATGTATAATTGAAGAAGCGGGTGGAGGTACGTGTATGACGGAATTAAAGCACCACATGAGATAGACAGCAAGAGTCATTATGACACAAAGTATAAAAACATGGAAGGGGGCAAGAAAGGTCACAATTAAAAATGTTCACCGTTTGACACAGACAATACCAAATCATTGTGATACAAAATCAAACAATGTGTAGTTGAAGGGGTGGCTTGGTGAGGGAGCTTAGGGGACCAGTCAATGCACCACTTGAGACGGAAAACCCGAGTCATAATGTCACAAAATATACAAACATGGAAGGGAGAAGGATAAGTGACATTCAAAACACCATCTGACACAGACAATACCAAGTTTTTATGATACAAAATATCAAACAAATGCACAGCTCAAGGAGTGGAAGGGGGAAAGAGGCGGTGGACGGGGTGGTGCACAAAGCGCCATTCGAAAAAATACGATACTGAGGTATCATGACACAGAATAACAAACTAAGGAAAGGGGAAGGAGGCTTCAATAAATCACCATCTGACACAGACATTACCCAAGTTATTCTACGACAAAGCGCCAACCAAATGTCAGTGAGAAGGAGCAGGGGTAAGGGACACAAGCACTACCTGAGACGGACAACACCGAGTATTATGACACAAAACATCAATCAAAGCTAAGGGGACGGGAGGGAGAGCACACAAAGCACCATTTGAAACAGACAAAACCGTGTTATGATGACACAAAACATCAAAAGATATAGGAAAAGGAAGTGTAGAAGATGGGAGGAGACGCAATTAAACACTGTTCATGACAAAAAATATCAAAAGACGTACCCGGGGGGAGGATGATCAAAACATCATTTGAGACAGTTAATATTGATTTATCATAATATAATGTCATATGGAGAGAGGTGGGGGGCCACAATGAAAACAAATATTTGAGACAGACAATGAATTACTGTGGTAAAGAATAAAAAAGGGTAAGGGGGGGGGGGGGGGGATGAGGCAATGCACAACATTAACACCGAGTTATTTCACATGAAATACGAAACAAGGTTAGAAAGGCCTGCATGAGGCAGACAACTCTAATTCATGACGACAAGACATCAGCATGTGTGTATAGGGTAGAAGACAGGCAGAAGGGAAAAGTTTTCCACTCTATGAAGAGCATTATGCCTTTACGGAAATGACCTTTTTTATCAAACACCTGCCTCAAACAGTGCTCTTCATAACTAGTAACATGACAGCAAGCACTACAGGTGAATGTGGAATCCTCAGTTTATGATAGCTTTATCTGAAGTCCAGCACATTTCAAAATGTGCCTATCTTTGGTTTAAACTGAACATGTCCTTCGCTTGTGATTCGAACTGGACATGTCCAATACCCACAACCTGCCGACAAAAACTGGTGTTCAAAGTGAGCACATAGACAATCTAGCCAGCTGAAACTCTCATCATCTGAAGTGATAAATGAATAGCATGCATAATGTTTTCAAATATATGGGTGTGCGAACCTTGATAACACATCACGTTCAAGATGAAACAAGAAAATCAGATAATTTTGTTGCTGTTTGGATCTATCTATTACTCTTCATTCATGTGTTTAGAAATGAGAAGGTCTGATCTGTTGGATCTGTCTATTAATCTTCTTTCATGGTTTAGAAATGAGGTCTGATTGGTGATTTGTTGGATCTGTCTGTTAATCTTCTTTCATGTGTTTAGAAAATGAGAAGGTCTGATCTGTTGGTTCCGTTTATTAAATCTTCTTACTGTGTTAGAAATGAGAAGGTCTGATTTGTCTTGATATGGAGCAGAAAGTCAACTAAATAAGAAGGTCCAGTTTAATATCTGTTCACAAAATATGATGTACTATTTTTGGAAAGCCAGTTAACGCATGATCATTTGATCAAAACAATAGAGTGTTCAATCAAATGTGTGCCAACAACGTCATTGTTTTCCTATTCATTCCTGTGTATATGTGAAAATATCCAAGCATGTGAAATCTTATGTTTTTAAGTGCATGTGTGTGTGTGTGTGGTGTGTGTGTGTGTGTGTGTGTGTGTGTGTGTACAGGCACATGTGTGTGTATTTGCACCAGTCTGCATGTGCACAAGTACATGCACATGTGCACACCAGCATAAGTGCATTCATTTTTGCATAAACAGATGTGTACATATGCATGCATGTGTGTGTGTATGTGCGTGTGCGCATGCAAGAGTGCACTTATGAGTGTATGTATGTGTGTGATGTTCACAGGTGTGTGAATGCATGCATGTGTGTGTGTGTGTGATGCCAGTGCATTACATGTCAAACTGAAAGACAGTGTGGGGGGCAGAAATAAAGAAAGAAATTGAAGAACAGAAGAAAGAAGGTAGGATGTGATTGAGGATGAAAGAGAAGACCAATTTTTTTAAAAAAGTATAGAAAAAAACAGAAAAAAAAAGAAACAAATCTGAACACGTACCATTTTGAAAAATGCTGTTTATTTATTGCAGTAAGAAAATGTTAGGAGTGTAAGTAATATTTTCAAACATGTGGACGGATTAAAATGTAAATCTTTTGACACACTGTTTGATTGATACTTATTTCTTGCCTTAATAGAAGTGATGAAAGGCATTTCTTTTTTAGAAGCCAACCAGACTAACTCAAAGTAAAGGCTTGTAGCCAGATCTACGACCATATAGGCAAACTTTGGCTTTTAAATGCACTCAAAGTCAGCATAGCTCTAAAATGCTCACACAAGCCTCGAAAATTTCACTGTCATGCAGAGTGATCGAGAAAATAATCAGAAATTTTTTTTGTGCATGAACAAGATAAACTGTCAAAAGCATTGCCTTGCAAAAATGTCACCCAGAAGTCCACTTTTTGTCTGTGGAGCAAATGAGGATTCGAGTGTGTGAGCAGAGTTCACACTTTGTACAAGTTGACATTGTTATGTGTATCATTTAAAAACATAATAACAATGAAGCACTTGAATTTGAGCACAAAAATGCTTTATGTACTTGATTTCAAACTGTAAAATATTACTAGCAATCTGCCTGTAAATACTTTTCAGTTAAAAAAAAAAGGAATGTTTCACAAAATGCACATCTAAAAGTGGGAATGTTTCACAAATTGCACATCCAAAGGTTAATTCTTTCCATAAGTATACAAGTGGAGCTAGTCTCTCCCTGTGTTATTGCAATGTTTATACATGCGCAATGATTGTTTCCACAGGATATTCAACAGTTTCCATTTCTCTTTTTCTGTATTGCTGTGTTATTTCATTGATCTAATTTGATGACTGGTATTTTGAAAAGATCATTTCAATTCTTATACCTAAAGTCGACTCAGATTACAAAAAAAAAAAAAAAGGTTTGTGCATTGCATTGCACTAAGACTGTGATGCCTAATGGTGGGCAGTATGATGTGAACGGAGCATAACGCTACACCTATGTGTGGAGGGTATGTAGGGAAAAAGTCAATATAAGAATATGTGATAACTCCTTTATACCTTTGTTCGTCCTTTTGTGATAAAGAGACAAATCACAATAAATCACACAACAGTATTAGTGTTTATTAGAGTATAAAAAAAAAAAAGTCATGCAGTCTGAGTAGACACAGGTTTTAAGAAAACATTATTTTGATTATCAAGTTCAATATCCACACATGAACATTTTACGAATAGAACCTAAAAAGAACAAAAACTTCTGAAAGGCGTAGCAGTTTTTTTTTTTTTAAGTTTCAAAAACTTTATCCCCAAATATAGATCAATCAATCAAAAATATATCAAATTAAAAGGATCCATCCCAGCCAAACAATTACCTTGACATAAATAATAAAGTCAAAATATCCCCTTCTGAAAAAAAAAAAAAACATGTCAACCAAAATACAAAAAAAGTGTTAGCATACATCCTGGCCAGCAGGAGTTCACCACAACATACAAAAATAATTCTTTCCACAAATCTTGCACAGTCCCCTTTCCTATGACAAACTGGAAATCACAATCACAGCTTTGCTTTAGCAACAGTTCGTTATGTAATTCTCCCTGTCTCCACAACTCTTTTGATCACCTAGAGGATACTGCCGACACCTAAAGGTGCACAGGGAAACCAGTTGTTGTGTGATGCACTTCACATTATATTCAGATACCGTGAACTTGTCCTTCACACCCATCTGTTAAAACTTCACATCTTTCAGATGTTTTGTTGTCGTTGCTGCTACTGCTGTTATTGGTTGTTGTTGTTTACTTTTTGCTTGGTTTTATTTCCCTTTTTTTCTACTTATTCCTAAGTACTATACTACCAAGCAAGTGAATAATTTTGTGGACCACCTCTGGATATCTCTGAAAAATTACACTATGGTACTAGTATAGAACAATAAATCAATGACAGGTTATATCATTTTAGCGCACATAAATTTTGAAATGTTAACCATGTACTGAGCATCAACAAAGTAATTAACCGCAAACAATAAGCAAGAATGATAACTCTTGCTCCCACAGCATCATGCCCGAAGGCATGTAGTTCAAACTAGTGCTGCTTGTGAGACTTGCACATCTATCACCAATGCAGACAAGAAGCACACAGAGCAAGGGACAACACCATGTCCTCTAAAATGGGAGTTGCAAACTTGTCCCTGCACCCTCACCCGTCATGAGCACAACTGAACCACACAAGAAATTACAATATACAAATAAACTTTTTTTTTTGACGATTTCAACAATAGATTTTAAAAAGTATTCATAAAGCTTCACCAAAAAATGACAAACGAATCACAAGACAAAACATGACACTTTCCACTTCATAGGTGTTCTTCAGGCATGATACATAACACTCAAGACAATTCCAACACCAATCTTGTGCCAAGGATGAGGATAAGTGATTGCTTGTTGATTTTTGTTGTCCTGAGTGTTGTGTATCTTGCCTGAAGAAGACCTAAGAGGCGGAAATGCATTGTCTTTTGTCTTCTGATTTGTTTGTCTACATTTTTCGGCACAGCCTAATGAAAAATTTTTCAAATTTATGTCAATTTCCGCCCTGCAGTCGCCTCACTTTTAAACTATTTTCAACAATAATTAGCGATGGATTCTTATAAACGCTTTCTGATCTGCAACAGTGTCGGGAAATTTTCAGACAAGTTTGCAAAAGAAATTCAGACATTGCTTGTTGAATATAGCTCCAGGTTGTAGTAGCCGCAGGGTGCTACTGGTGCTCTTGTCTGCTGCTTCTTCTGCTTGCGTCGTTCTTTCAGGATGTCCATGCGGCTCTTCTGTGTGATGGGAGTTGCCTTCCCTGTCTCCTCACTTTGAGCATCTTCACCCATCTGCACCATCCACAAGGTAAACATGATTTAAATTAGCAACGAGTATATGTAGTGCAGTGTTCAGCACTGTGGACCTACGAGCTGAGAGGTTGTGGGTTTGATTACTAACAGAGGCATTCATATGTGGAATGTTTTTGGCCCAGGCTGGCTCCTGCCCACAGTGGCATGTGCTGAGATAGCAAGACTAGAACCTAACAGTTGAGTTTTGTCCTAGTAATATGGGTCTCTCAAATTTCCTGACCAACACTGCAGGCATCTGTATCTCTAAGGCCTAGTTGAAGCTGGGATGTACGATGGAAGGAGGCAAAGCGTACAGCCCTGTCATGCTGTTTCTGACCAGCATGGAACTCCACAACATCATCGTCATCAGTGTCATCTTCAGTGTTCCTTACCTTAAAAGAACTCTCAACTCCTGCAGCCCTCATACCCTGCTCTTCGGTGACCACGGTTCCAATGATCTCTCAACGTCCATTCCATTCCGTCAGGAATGGCAAGTTCACAATGACTGCCAACAGATGGACATGGGGCTGGGCACCCTCAAGAGAGGTATGTTCACTCACAATGATCCCATGACCAAGCAACTATTGTCATCAGTAGGGGGCTTAGGAGGAGTGCCACACAACTTCGATCAGAGCAGGCGTTTTAATGAACATCATTAAAGTGTCTCAGCAACAGTGCAGGGTCTCCTCTAGAAGGTTACCCCATGATGACTGAAGACTGATTGCTCCCCATGGACTGCTGCTGCTGTGCTGTGACGGAACGAACCTGAGTCTGATTTTTGTACGAGGACAGAATGAGCACCATGGGTGTAACACCACAGTGGGACCTAGAAGATGAAGCACCAAAAAAAAAAAGACAAAAAAAGACAAAAGAAAGAGATATATTTCAAGACAAATCTGTAACTAATATAGAGTCTAGTATAATCAACTGTAACTAAGACAGAATCTAGTATAATCAACTCCAAAGTGGCACAACTAAGATTTTCTTGTCAGATTAACTAAATCTTTCCTGAGCCAAGCAATGTTCTTGAGAAGCAATTAATTATGTTATGATAGCTAACATTTCAGAAATTCTGCTTTGGGGTAAAATGTAAAAAAGTGATATAATTTTAACAATGATGCTACCGTAACAATGCAAATGATGTGATCAATTGATGGTGGTGATAAAAAAATGTGACGTATTCTATGCATAATTACAAACTCATTCGTTTGAATTTATGCAAACACACACTAGCACATGTGAACACCAGCTAGCATCCAGCTACAAACAATGCATACATACAAATAACATCTACAAACATCATTCAGACACAAACATTTACACACACACACACACACACATGTATATACACAAAGCACATGCACATACATATACCCATCTATATGCACACAGAAAAAAAAATACTTAAACACATTAAGCAAATATATAGTTATTCAATGAACATGTACAAACGCACACATATACAAGCATGAACATGACAATCACACACACACACACACACACACATGCACACACACACTTCCCAACTTTCAAACTCAGTCACACACCCACACTTGCCCCACCTTCTCTTTCTCCGCCTCTTTCTGGAACCGTTCCTGCAGCTGTGTCTGGCCTTGCCCTCCATGTTTTCATCCCCCTCCTCCAGCACCCGCTCAGCGAACCCCCGACTCATCGGAGAGGGGCTGCCTGTCCTCTGGGTGCGTTCGTATTTCACCCGGGACACGCGCTCCCGCATCTGGGCGATCTGCCGCTCTTGCTCGCCCTGTGTGTGGTTGTTGGCAGTGAAGAAGTTGTTAAAGAGTTTGAAGTTACAGGGTTTTTTTTTTGTTTGTTTGTTTGTTTTTTCATCAGGGGGGAGGGGTAAAAAAGGTGTTGTTAGGTTTGAATGTCTCAAAATAGTTTGTAGATGCCCAAGTGCACATAAAAGGGTTAAAGGCAAGAGCTCAAAACCCACCCTGCACTTTGAGCTATTTGGCCTCTTTCATGTTGCTTGACTCTACCTTGTCCTCCTCCCCCCTTCCTCTCACCCCCTCCACCTTTTCCCCACCCTCTCCTCAATCGTGTTCAGCTGTCTTGCTCGTTGACATATCCTGTCTCCCCTCTCCTTCCTTCATCACACCCTCTCCTCATTCCCTGTCCTCCATTCCCCTACCATCTCCCCCTCCCTCTCATCCCTTCCCCTTCCCTTTCTTCAAACGTGTATTTGCAAATTCCATTATTTCACATTCCTGTACTCCTTATACCACTGCAAGTGACCCAGAGACGGCATGGCAGGGAAGTGATGGTCTCTGCTGTTCCTCATTGTGCCATCCTCATCACACAGACCACCTACATGGCATCTGCATTCACATGTACATGTAATAAATACTTTAGGGGAGCAAAAATGACTGCATAGATGACTGAGCTACTGGCTTCCATTTAACACTGAAACATGAAAGCATAGGAAGTGTCATATTCACCTTCTGGGCCTGTTCCAGAAAGGTCTTTCTGTCGTTCTCCCAGACTGAAGAGTTCTGCTGCTTCATTTTTCATCTTCCCTCGCCGGTCCTCCAAGATCCGCTTCAACTGTTATTCATGAAACATACGGGAACATCTTGTCAACATGCATAACTATCAACCTATCCATCACCTTAATATAAAAGACAATTAAAGTAAGAGGCACCACTACTAAACAGAAATAGAAACATAACAATACTTATCTTAAGAAAGAGGGAAAAGGGGGTGAAGTAGGGGGGAGGAATAAGCACACGAGTAGCGTACACATGTCTTACAAAGTATCCTCAGCAGAATCTGATATAAGACGTTCAACAGCAGTTGGATCCATCTCAGACTTTTTTCCAGTCAGCTCAAATTTCGGAGCAGAGGATAAACAACAAAATTTTACTTTGGACTTTTTAAAAAAAAAAAAAAAATCTCCTAAAATATGTGGGACACTCCGCAAGGCACTTTTTTCCTAGGTCCTCAACATGGGAGGCAACACAAGGTTGTGTCTCCCAAAACACAACAACCTTCGCTCGCTTTAGTGCCATCACTCACTAAAACCTCCCTTGCAGCACAACAGTGTGTGTGTGTGTGTGTGTGTGTGTGTGTGTGTGTGTGTGTGTGTGTGAAACTGCATCATTTGGATGAAATTTTAAGATATTACTTTAGGATTGACAAATTTTCTATTTCAACAGCAAACAATAAGTTTGAGAATTCCCAGTTCCAGTCTCCAGTCTCAAAGAGATTCCCTACAGCTGAGCACTCTTTACCCAAAACTGAAAAGACCAACAACCCTCTTCCTAGACTGGTCTCATTTTGGGTGAACCAATTTTCAGATAGCCAAAGAACACCAATGAAACATGTGCCAATCAGTCTGTTTGTGTATACCAAAATTTTGGCTAAGCCCTTTTGGGGTAGATGTACTTGCATTTGCATGTGTGAGAGAGAGAGTGTGTGTGTGTGCATGTGTGTGCGTTTGTGTGTGTGTACGTGTGCACATGCGTGTGTTCTTTTAAAAAGGCACCTTTAGAAATATCGCACTTTCCAATGTATATATACAAAGACTACCAACCATACTTGACAGCTGTTTCATTGTCGTTTCTTCAAAAATCCTTTTAACACCGAAAAGCTCTACAAAAAACACCTGATGCAATCACAACAATCACCAAACCATACCTTCTCTTCCTGTCTCTGTCGCTGGGCAGTCTTGGAGAACTGCTCATTGAGC
>JADBJO010016367.1:32500-40690 GCA_016801955.1 Conus betulinus | reverse complement strand
CAGAGGACAGAGGACGACACACGACAGACAATTAAAACAAACAAGGAGAAGCGGAGAGAGAGAGAGAGGAAGAGGAAGATGAGAGAGAGAGGAGAGAGGCGTCCTGGTGAGGTTTCGCTTGAGTGGAAAGGTAAAGTCCCGACTAAGCAATTTACTGTCGCCAGTGGAGGAAGAAGCGTAGTGAATGGTGTGTCCTGCTGCATGATCGATTAGCACGTGTATAATTCAACGTCAGCATGTCCATACAACATCAATGCATCGTCTGCTCCGGTCGGTAGCCTATTGATTAACAACAACAACAACAACAGCAACAAACAACAACATGATAATGATAATACTAATAATGATAATAACATAGTATTTATAAAGCGCCTTGCCAAAGGTTCTAGGCACTGACAAACCCACACTCTAGTATAAGGCAACGGGCTGCCTACCTGGGCAGTGCCGACTGAAGAGTTGCCTGTCGGCGCTTCATTTAGTCGTTTCCCGTGTCATCCAGTCATTACCGTTCACTCAATTTCCTACTTTCCTTCATTCTTTCTATTTCTTACGCAGGGTGCATGCTATGTGTAACGTGTCACCCATACCAACAGCCAAACTGGCCTTCTCTTTTGAAAGTTGGTGATGGGATTTTACGTGTGTGCAAAACTTTATGCGTGCGTTCACGCACGGGACCTCGGGTTTATAGTCTCATTCGAAGGACTGTTTTGGAAATGGAGTCAGAACCAATGTTACCTCCGTGGGAAAAAAATTCCCCTGTACCGAAACGGCCAGCGGGGATTCGAACCCGCGATCCCAGGATCACCAAGATTACGAGTCCGGCGCTCTACTAACTGAGCTATTGCGGCCCCTAACATTAACACTGTCTGCTCGGGACTCCCCGGCTCTGGGTCTGCTGCTGGGGGGGGGGGGGGGGGGGGGGTATGTGGCTATGCACAGCAGAACTAGACTAAGAGTGATGCGGATGAGATAACACAAGAACTGAGACAGGAAAGAAGGGAAGAAAAAAAAATCAAAACAAACAACTCGAACCAAACAACGACAACAAAGCTAGCCAGATATTGCACTTTGATTATCAATGGACAGGGTTCAATGTAATATGATTGAGAATGGTAAACAGAGGGAGCAACGGCATGACTCCCATGGTTATGACCTTGTGTTTTATTCCATTCATTTTGACAGCCGTTCTGTTTCTGATATGAATACCGGATAGCTCACGTCAGGCAGATGTTTATAGACCATTAGCAGGATACACACGCACGCACACACACACGCAGGCACGCAGGCACGTACGCAAACACACAAACACACACACACACATGCACGCACACACACACGCACGCACGCACGCACGCATGCACACACGCACGTACGCATGTACGCACGCACGCACACGCACGCACACACACACACACACACACACACACACACACACACACACCATGCACTAACAGACAGACAGAGAGACAGACAGACAGACAGACAGACAGACAGACACCACACACACACACACACACACACACACACACACACACACACACACACACACACACACACCGAGCACGTGTACATAGACAGGCACACATACAAAACACGTGCAAACAGACAGAAAAGATACATAGCCTACATATACATGCATGCACGCGTGCTCAGGACACACACACACACACACACACACACACACACACACACACACACACACACACACACAGAGACAGACAGACAGGCACACACACACACACACACACCACACACACACACACACACACACACACACACACACACACGGAACAGCTCAGCTAGTAAGACGCCGGACTCCTGATCCTGTCGATCCTGAGGTTGCGGGTTCAAATCTCCACCGGGCTGTTTTGGTACAAGGAGATTTTTTCCCTTGGAGGAAAACATGAAGAAGAAAAAGAAACACACCCGAAGTTGCTGGGGAGGACCAGAGAAGCACTGTCTCCATCTGCCTTTAGAGCAGTCCTGTACCATCCTTGGAGGCCTGCGCTGTGTTGACGATGGGTACAGGCACGCGCAGGACACTCCATTAAGATATCAAGGGACATATCTGCTCCTGAACAGAAGTAAATCAGACTACAGGATGCAACTCATAACAGCCTTAAAGTAGCATCCCCATGGGTGTACCAGCCCGTATTTCATGACTGCAGAGCCCACCGGCGAAAAACACCACCCTCCAGCTGTCGAGCACACCCCACAGACCCAACCACCAACGAATATTTAGCTGCCGGCAGGCAGGCAGCTCTTCAGTCGGCTCTACCCAGGTAGGCAAAACCTTGTGTACAACGAAAAGCATGGATTTTGTAAAAGTGCTTAAAGCTTATTGCTCTAACCGTGGATAGGCTGTTACAGAAATACTCCAATATAATGGAAATAGCAATAGTAAAAGTAGTCAACCCCTTTTTTATATTCGCGCCTCTCTGTCCTTTCCAGACTGAAATAGACTAGATACAACAATGACAACACTCACACAATGACAACAATTACAACAATGATAACATTCACAGCAATGATAACTACCACAACAATGATTACACTCACAGCAATGATAACATTCGCAGCAATAACATTCGCAACGATGATAACACTCATAACAATGATAACATTCGCAACAATGATAACACTCACAACAATAACATTCATTTTCACATTAACAGTCCTTCAGCAGAAGTAGTCTCACTAGTTTCAGTTTCAGTTTCATCAAGGAGGCGTCACTGCGTGCAGACTAGTCCATATACGCTACACCACATCCGCTAAGTTTTGAGACAACACTGCGGATGATTTAAAGCTGATGGATAAATAGATAATGACTAAATGAGAGAAGTGAAGAAGAGGGTCTCGTGGCTACGACTTAGAAGATGTCTGACCTACGCATTAGCCAACGCGCTGGTCAAGTCTCCTTAAACTATGCAGAACGCACCAGCCGGCTCATTTATTCTCTTCCAACAAGTCTACAAAAACGTCGTTTGGAAAAATCATCAAAAATGTTTTAATGTAACGATAAAGGTATATACCATATACCAAAAAAAAAAAAAAAAAAAAAAAAAAGACCATTGTCGGCAAATAGTGCTGGACAATTTTTCTGTGGCCAAGTACAAAGGTATACAAAAAAAGGACCAATGTCGATAAATAGTGCTGGACAATTTTATGCGGCTAGGTACAAAGGTATACCACCCCCCCCCCCCCCCCCCCAAAAAAAAAAGGACCAATGTCGGCAAATAGTGCAGCAAATTTCATCTGGGCAGGTGCAAAGATTTACAAACAGGCGAAAAAAAAGAAGAAATAAAGACAATGCCCGGCAAATAGTGCTGCATAATTTTATCTGGGTAGGTACAAAGATTTACACACAAGCAATTATAAAAAAAAAATAAAGACCAAGGTCGGCAAATAGCGCGGCACAATTTGACTGGGTAGGTGCCAAGATTTACACCAAAAAAAAAAAAAATGAAAAACAGAAGAAAAAAGAAAGGAAAAGAAAAAAAATAAAATAAAGAAAGAAAAAAAACCAACGTCGGCGGCAAATAATGCAGCACAATTTCATCCGGCTAGGTGCCGTTTTCTGAGGTCAGCCTTCAATCCCTGTATTGATCTGGCCATTGTTGGGCGATGGAGGCACGGGCAGGCAAAACACGACGTTGTCATTGAAGTCATGTTGTTTAGGGTGGAATCAGAGTTTGTACTATCGTATTGCATTTCTCTGTCTGTCTCTGTCTCTCTCTCTCTCTGGGTCGCTGTCTCTCCGTCTCTCTCGCTGTCTATCCTCTGTCTATGTCTGTCTGTGTCTCTGTCTGTCTGTCTGTCTGTCTGTCTCTCTCGTGGAGTGGCCTCCCTTGTCTGGCTTCCAGCGAGACGTATTTTGGCCGCTCCGTTATTTTTCTACATGTTTTTACTGTCAGTCGTCCAGACTGCCCGTAGAAAGTCTTTCATCCGCTTTAGAAGTCACATTCAATGCCGCGCTACAATGAACAACAGAACGACCCTCCGTAGAATGTGACTGTCAGTGACATTATGGCGTACCTGGAGGAAGTGATAAGAAATGGGGGCCGGATAAGCTTAGTTGGTAGAACGCCGGACTCGTGATCCCGAGGTTACTGGTTCGAATTTCGGTACAGGGGGATTTTTCTCTCGGAGTTAACATTGGTTCTGACTCCATTCCCCCATACAGTCCTTCGAATGAGACTATAAACCGAGATTCTGTGTGTGAACGAACGCACAACATCTTGCATACACATAAAATCCCATCACCAACTTTCGGAAGAGAAGGCCAGTTTGGCCGTTGGTATGGATGACACGTTACACATAGCATGCGCCTTCCCCGCAGTTGGAGTATGGCTGCCTTAATGGCGGGGGAAAAAAAAACGGTCATACACACAAAGTGGTCAGAATCTTCAACTCGATGAAGGCAGACACTCAAAGAAAGAAGAAGCAGAAGAAGAAATATGGACAGCGTTCAGAAAATGGTGCCATTGTCTTCCGTCAGTACTTCAGCTGTGGAGAATGAAAATCTGAACGATTGGGGATAAACGCTTTGAAAAATCACAATGACAATCACACCAGTGGTTTGATGTTCCTGAATTCTTCCGTGATCTGGTTTCCCTGGTGTCCTCATGGCGATGCTGTTTTTTCCTGACCTGCATTGTCTGTGGTTATTCTTTGATGTTCATTTTTCGAACAGTCCCTTCCCCACGGTAACCCCTACATGAGATTTTCAGTAGTTTTATTTAACGTCTTTTTCATCACAAGATGATCTTAGACCTTTAAACTGCAATATACATTCCATTGTACTATCAGCACCTTCCCCCCCCCCCCCCCCCCCCCAGGAAAAAAAAAAAACTAAAAAAAACACATTATCTCAAATGTCTTTTTTCACAATAGTTTTGCAACGGGGACTGAGCAATAACCAAAGCAATATCAAAAAAGCAAGGGTTATTTACCACACTATCAACATTGTCAGAATTATTTATAAAATATTCTTCTCCTTATAAGCTGGGGTTAGTATAGGGCATTCAAAAAAAAGATGACGAATTGAGATATTCTCCTGACATATACACGCTATACCTCGTGAATATTTTGTATTCCATGTATTTAACCGTAATTTATGAATTAATCTGGCTAGATACCTTGGACATGATGGCAGAACGAATAATTTCTCATTAAATGTTTGTTCCGCATATTCTTTTCCAATCGCTGGATCAATTCATGCGGAGAAAAATTTAAGACTTTGTTGAAGGGTGTTTTCAAAAATTGTACAAGCTCCCTGCTTTGCCAATTTGTCTGCTAATTCATTCCCTTTTTAAGCCACAATGTGAAGGAAACCCAGCAAAAATCAACTGCTATACCTCGGGAAAGTAAACAATGTAATAGATGCTTAATTTCAAAAAGAATATCAGTTCTAATTTTAGAGTTCCAGTGCTTTAATGATTGTAAAAACTGATTTTTCAATCAACACAAAATAGCACACTATAAAATGATACTGGCGTGTCATATAAGATGTATTCAGAGCTTTCATAATTGCATATAGCTCTGATGTATAAATTGAAAATTTTCTGCCTAGATAGAAAGACTTTTGCACATTTAAGGATGGTATAGTGAATCCAGCACCACTGTCAGACTTTCCATTATTGAACCATCTGTACATATTTTTAAATGATTTGGATAAGTCTTTTTTCGAGATGTTCTCGAACTTCATTTACTAGAATATTTACATTGTCATCTTTCTTCAAAGTAGTATATTCATCATCAAATTTTTGCGTTGAGATGCTCCCATGGGGGCATTTGAGGAACAATAGGAACCTCCGAAATTGCATCAATATCAATACTACATTCTGACATAAGCTCACAAGTGAAATTTCTAATTGACTCTATGTATGATATATTTTTAGACCTTTTGGGGTATTCCTTGTTGGAATCCATAAGAATTTCATCAGTAACAGAGTTTTTTTTTTAACAGATAGGCCTCTTACAACGTATTTGGACACATCTAACGTTCGTTTTTTCATTAAGAGGTAAAATGTTTGTCTCCTTATAGCATTTCATTGTGTTTGTGTGCACTGGAACACCCAAAGCTAATTTTAAAGCTTTACTATCTAAGCTTTGCAATTTCTTTAAAAGTAGTTAGATGCAGAGAAGTATACTTCCTGTCCATATATTAATTTGATCGGACTAACGATGTATACAAATGTAAAAGTGCGGTACAGTCTTGTCCCCATGGTTGACAACATATAATTTGATCAAATTTAATCTTTTCCTAGCTTATCTATCAAATTGTCAAAATGTCTGTCTGTCTCTGTCTTTGTCTGTCTGCCTGTCTGTCTCTCTTTATGTTTCCCTGTTTCTGTTTTTTATGTTTCCCTGTCTGTCTGTCTGTCTGTCTGTCTCTCTCTCTCTCTCTCTCTCTATGTGTATATGTATATGATATATATATATATATATATATATATATATATATATATATATATATATAACACACACACACACACACACACACACACACACACACCACACACACACACACACACACACCACACACGCAGCTACTCTGCTGAGTTCTGCTACAGTATTAGATTTGACCTCACAAACAAAGGAACGTACACAAACTCTTTATTATGGTTGACTGGCGTAGAAACAGATGGTTTTCATGCGAGACACAATAAAACAGGAACAATCGATAACCAGGAATATTGCCGATCAGCCGTCACAGAAGAAGACTGCATGCCATGCTTGAACACGAATAACTGGTATCCATAAATCCGCTGCTGCTGTTAACAACATTTGGTCAGCATAAGGGTTGCCTTCAGGCGGAAAAATAGACAACTCGCTCGCTTGGAAAGAGAGAGAATCCTGTTTCATGTTCCCAGTCTTGCGTGGCGAAGGTTTCTCTCCTCCCACCTTCCCCCTTTCCACCAAAACCTAAAGGATGGTCAGAGTACTAGTCTTTCGTATGGGGGCGATAAACCGAAGTTCCGTGGGGCAGCACGCACGTAGCGCACAGTAAAAGACTCCACGGCAAAACAATAGA
This sequence comes from Conus betulinus, assembly GCA_016801955.1. Classification (NCBI taxonomy): domain Eukaryota; kingdom Metazoa; phylum Mollusca; class Gastropoda; order Neogastropoda; family Conidae; genus Conus; species Conus betulinus. The sequence continues at coordinate 33,654 of JADBJO010016367.1, read as the reverse complement.
GGTGGCCCCGCCAAATTCTGTAGAAACACAGCCACTGTTGGTAGAGGTCAACAGAAACCCTTCACACACAGAATGAAAAATAATCAACGACGCTGTGCTACGGTCGTGGGATCGCCCCCATAAGGAGCAGCCTGCCCCTCACGCGGGAAATCTGATGTGACCTTGAGGCTATTTACCATTCAATGCATACACGTTTCCTCTTTTTGTATCGGCATCGTTCTGCATGCCCATCTTAATCATGTTATAATGGCTACCAGACTAAACAAGTCACCCACTTAAAAGGCTACTCACTGTGTGCGTAGCTTTCGTCGGCAATCCGGCCGACTTCTTCAGCGCAACTGCTGGGTTGAGAAGTGGATTCAGTGTGCACCCGCCGTGAGCGAACTCACGACAATGCGACTGAATGAGTGAGGAGTACACCGATGGCAGGTTGTGTCGGACCCAGTCGCGGTAAGGATGGGGTCCTGGCGGCGATGGAGATTGCCTCCTTCACTCCCCTCTGGAACCATCTTGCTTCTCTGTCAAGCACTTGCACGTTGTCCTTTTCAAATTGATGCTGGGTGTAGGTCAGATGTTCGCCCACTGGAGAGGACTCACGTTTGTGTTGCGCCATCTCAGAGGCAGTGCAACCCACGCCGCTCATTCCGACACCCCGTTCACAGCCACAGCCCGGTCGGCCCCGCCACAGCCCCGGCACCGGCAATCCACAGGGAGCAGTCAATGTCAAGCCGTCAAGAGGCAACCCACCGGAGAGAGACACTGCACTGCTGCCGAGTCACTTCGGTGGTGTTCAGTGGCGCCTGTTCTGATCTAACATACGCAGGACACCACCTACTAAGCCCCTACTGACGACAATAATTGCTTAGTCGCGGAGCCGGCGTGAGTGAGCTCTCCCTCCGGAGGGCGCCACCACGTCCGTCCAACGACACCCCCCCATGGACTCGCCGATACCGGTAACCCGGACGGAACCAAACCAAGGCCACAGCGTGGAGAGGACGCCGAAATTGAGGTCACCATGAGAGCAGGGCATGAAGGGCCACAGAATTGAGACTTTTTTTTATGCTGATCGATGAGAATGAGGATGATTAAGATGATGCTACGGATTTCCATTTCGGTCTGAGACTACATGACAGGGCTGTACTCTACGCTTCCTT
>JADBJO010016367.1:20000-27500 GCA_016801955.1 Conus betulinus | reverse complement strand
CTAACAAGTGATAATGAGATACGCCTATAAGTGATAATGAGATACGCCTAATAAGTGATAATGAGATACGCCTAATAAGTGATAATGAGATACGCCTAATGACATAATGAGATACGCCTAATAAGTGATAATGAGAAATACTTCATCGTGATGAAGAATACTTAAAAAAATAAGACAGCACACATGAACAGCAGCAAAAATCGCCTCATGATTGTAGTCCTTGATCTGCATACGAGTTTACCTTCGAGTTTATCCTGTTTCCTTTAGGGGTCAAGTCTGTCTTACTCTACCGTCCAGCCCTGTTTTGGGGTTATGCATCCAGCCTCTTCCCTTCCAATCTTCTTGAATGATCATGTCTCCATTCCTTTTCCCTCCAATCTTCTTTAAGGATCATGTCTCCATTCCTTTCCCTTCCTGTCTTCTTTAAGGATCATGTCTCCATTCCCTTCCCCTTCCAGTCTTCTTTAAGGATCATGTCTCCATTCCCTTCCCCTCCAGTCTTCTTTAAGGATCATGTCTCCATTCCCTTCCCCTCCCAGTCTTCTTTAAGGATCATGTCTCCATTCCCTTTCCCTTCTTTAAGGATCATGTCTCCATTCCCTTCCCCTTCCAGTCTTCTTTAAGGATCATGTCTCCATTCCCTTCCCCTTCCAGTCTTCTTCTTTAAGGATCATGTCTCCATTCCTTTCCCTTCCAGTCTTCTTTAAGGATCATGTCTCCATTCCCTTCCCCTTCCAGTCTTCTTTAAGGATCATGTCTCCATTCCCTTTCCCTTCTTTAAGGATCATGTCTCCATTCCCTTTCCCTTCCTGTCTTCTTTAAGGATCATGTCTCCATTCCTTTCCCCTTTCCTGTCTTCTTTAAGGATCATGTCTCCATTCCTTTCCCCTTTCCTGTCTTCTTTAAGGGATCATGTCTCCATTCCTTTTCCCCTTCCTGTCTTCTTTAAGGATCATGTCTCCATTCCCTTCCCCTTTCCTGTCTTCTTTAAGGATCATGTCTCCATTCCCTTTCCCTTCCAGCCTTCTTTAAGGATCATGTCTCCATTCCTTTCCCCTTTCCTGTCTTCTTTAAGGATCATGTCTCCACTCCTTTCCCCTTTCCTGTCTTCTTTAAGGACCATGTCTCCATTCCCTTCCCCTTCCTGTCTTCTTTAAGGACCATGTCTCCATTCCTTTCCCCTTTCCTGTCTTCTTTAAGGACCATGTCTCCATTCCTCCTTCCCCTTTCCAGTCTTCTTTAAGGGTCATGTCTCCATTCCCTTTCCCTTCTTTAAGGACCATGTCTCCATTCCCTTCCCCCTTCCTGTCTTCTTTAAGGACCATGTCTCCATTCCCTTCCCTCCCAGTCTTCTTTAAGGATCATGTCTCCATTCCTTTTCATCCCCACTCACTATGAGGGGTCCTGCCTCCTTCCTCCCCCTCCCCCTTAGTGTTATATCCCCCCTCCCCTTTCCTCCTATGACTCTTCTTTGGTGTAATCTTTCCTACCTTTTCTTCAACCTTCCGTTTCCCGATGATACTTTAGTGTTTTTTTTTTACCCCTTCTCTTCCTTCTAACTTCTCTTGAATGTCACACTTTCTCCTCCTCATTCTCCTTTGGGGGACGTTCATCCCTCCCTTCCTTTCCTCCTCACTTCCACTCCCCCCCCCCCCCCCCCCCCCTCCGCCGCCCGAAGTGCTGTTTGGAGGCATGGTATGTCATTTCCTTCCTAATTCTTCTTGGGGACTATTCTTACGTCCATTTTCCTCCCAACGTCCTTGGGATCTATAGCTTCGCCTGCCCACCCCGTCCCCCTAATTCTTCCCCCTCCCCACTCCCTTGGGGCCATGCCCGACCCTTGATTTTACCGCCATACAGTCCTTTGAGGTTCTTTGTTTCCTCCTCCCCTTTTCGATGTTTGGAGTCATGCTTCCTTCTTTTCCTTACAGCTGTCCTTTGAACCATGTTTCTGGAGTCTGCCAGTGACAAAAGCACCTCCACTCACTTAAAGACACAAAAGCACCCCGCTTCAGATTACAGAGATGACTCACACGATACCTCCATGTACTCGCTCAGCCTATCTGCCGATAATGAAGGATGTTGATCACACTTCTAACTTTTCCTGCATTTTTTCGGATTTGTTTCTGAGGGCATTGTTTCATCTAAAAGCCCAACGAACTCGGATAAGGCATATGACACGTTTGTTAAAAGTTTCAGGGAATGAAATATTGACATCTATGCGCTACTTTCTGTTAAAAAAAAACAATTAACGAAAAAAACCGAAATTCTCAATCTTGCATTGCCATTTGGATCCGCGCCAGACTTTTACAGGTCCGTTTTGTTTTGTTTGTTTGTTTGTTTGTTTGTTTTGGGGGGCGGCTTTATTCCAGCATTTCAGCTAGTTTTGTTCCAGTCAATGCAGTGTTTTTTTGCGTAATTGTCCGGACAGACAAACAATCCCATTAGATGCGGATGAAAACAGATCTTCCATGGTGAAGATTAAAACAGAAAAATCAGCTGGAAGAGTGCAGTGAGAAATTTTTGGTATCCGTGGCGGTTGAACACTCATTGTTTTCTGGATACGGGATGTAATCTGATTCCGCACCCCATCGTACTGTTTGGTAAAGATCAGTTTATCTCTCTCTGTCTCTGTCTGTCTGTCTGTCTCTGTCTCTCTCTCTCTCTGACTTTGTCTCTGTAGTAAATACGATTTCATTCAGCTACATCTAAAAACAAAACTTTGTGCCACATTTTTTCATGTTTCCCAGTTCCAGAAACATTCTATTCGCTGCAGTACTACTTTAAAGACGTTTCCAACAGTCCACGATCCAAATGTTTTCTCAACAGCTAAGCAACAGCAGAAAAAAACGAAGAAGAGAACACAACTACAAAACTAACACAACAGCCGACTAAAGAAACTACTAAGTAAATAACTGCTATAAGCATTAACAATAATGATAATGATAATCCACCCCCCCCCCCAACCACCCGCCGGCCACCACCATATGCTCGCATGATTAAACATCACATGAACAAGCAAGACGCAGAAGACAGAACAGTATGCATTCATCGTTTCTGTCGGTCATCCTCTGTTCAATACCGTTGCTGTGCATTCTGTGGAGATATCAGTTTACACTATAATACCCTTTTTATATGGAACTTATGAGTATTTTTTTTTTTTCTTTTTTTTTTGTGGCATCAGTTATCGGATCAATGGAGCACCTAAGGCGGTGATTTTTTTTTTTTTCCCTTTTCTCTCTCTCTCTCTCTCTCTCTCTCTCTCTCTCTCTCCCAACCCCCCCCCCCCCCCCCCCCCCCCCCCCCGGCCGAAATCCACCTCTTCATGTTTTGGTGCTTCACACTGTCCTCTTCATCTGCAAAATAAAAAAAAAAGTAATTTCCACTACTAGTTTTTTTTTCTTTCTTTCTTTTTTTTCTCTCCAGCAGTCCCTTACACACCATTCGTAGTCTGTTTGTTCTCTTTCAAATGGACATAGTCTTGCTGATTTTAGTGTTTGGGTGTTTGATACAAAATGTCTGGGAACTTATGAGTATTCTGGATAAGCGAATTAGACTGAAAAGGTCATTATAGTCAGGCCATATTTTTTTTTTTAATAAATATGTATATAGTGCCTTGGAGTGAGTTTTCACCTTCGTCAATTAAATATATTCTCCTCATTATGTTTTAAAGTTGCAAGGGTAGGCATCCTGCTATTAGCTTACATGGAAACAAACAGGAGACACCAAGAACTCAAATCAATTTAAGGACACCATTTGTTTGAAATTCATGCACGATTCTATTTCTGGTCTACGAAAAAAAAAAAAGGTCCCTTTTCCTCACAACATTCCCTTTAATCCATTGAACCACTGGTCTCTTTTAAAGCTTTAAACAGCAGGACAATTCCATATTCAAGAACGGCACAACCTTTTCGGTCTTGAATATAGTCAACAAACACATGGAAGAAGAGTAACAAATACAATTAACCTGTTTGACTGGTATGAAAGGAAATCACAAATGAGGCAAGGAACAGTAAACAGTAAATAACAAACAAGTAGGGTAACTCTTGCTCCCATGATGAAATAATGACAGGCCCATAACTCTAAACGAATGCTGCGTACAACACACCAAATCGCCTGGTAGAATGACAGCACAGAGCACACAGAACAAAGAGATATCTACAAAGATGTTCCAAGCTTCCCCATAGACCCTGTTTAAGTTGACACTGTTTTACTGGGAATGAGAAACACACACATGGGCCCGTGCACACACACTCATGCACACACATATACACAAACGCACGTGTACACTCACCACACACACACACATACAATAACGATAATGGCACAGCCAATGTTAGGTTGGTACTCAAGGTCTAACCAGCCCTAATGCGTAGATCAAACATCTACAAAGTCATAGTCACGAGACCCTCTTCTTAAAGTCTCTCATCTTCATCATTAACTTATTTATCCATCAGCTTTAAATCATATGCAGTGTGGTCTAAAATCTAAGCTGATGTGGTGTAGCGTATATGGACTAGTCCGCACGAAGTGGCACCTCCTTGATGAAAACTGAAACTGAAACGGAGAAACTTGGTGCGTCATCAGTGCCAGCTGCTGACTTCTTCAAGGTCCAGGTTCAAGCAAGCGCCATTGCCCACCAAGCCCTGGCCACTCTAGTTTCATCCAGGTTTCGGGTCCCTGTCCTTGCAAGTCTCCATCCGACTCATGTAACCTCCGGGTTTGTCAATATCTCCATCCGACTCACTGTAACCTCCGGGTTTGTCAATATCTCCATCCGACTCACTGTAACCTCCATGTTTGTCAATATCTCCATCCGACTCACTGTAACCTCCGGGTTTGTCAGTATCTCCATCCGACTCACTGTAACCTCCGGGTTTGTCAATATCTCCATCCGACTCGCTGTAACCTCCGGGTTTGTCAGTATCTCCATCCGACTCACTGTAACCTCCGGATTTTGTCAGTATCTCCATCCGACTCACTGTAACCTCCGGATTTGTCAGTATCTCCATCCGACTCACTGTAACCTCCGGGTTTGGCAACATCTCCAGAGAACCTTTGAGCAGGGCAGACATTTACAGGCATTGAAGACATCTCAGAATCTGTGAATTCAGACCTCGCTGCCTGTCTCGTTTTGACTCTTCATATGCTTTGAATCTCGGCAAAGACATACCTCTTGATCTCTATCTAACCCTCAGCCGATCCAGAACACGTTCCAGGCATAGAACCAACATATCTCCATGTAGGTTTTTTTTTTTTCCTAAGAGAAACTCTAGTCTGGGGGACTATCTGCCAGCATTATTGGCAGAGGCTCTCAGCTGGGCATCCTTAAAGAGAGAGCTGACAAACTATCCTTTTAATGCTAGACCTGGGCATCCTTGAAGAGAGAGCTGACAAATTATCCTTTTAATGGTAGATGTTCAAGGTTTTACCAAAGTCGGATTGATGAAATCCGGGCTTTGTCAGAACGCTGATTATTGTCCAGGGAGTGCTAGAGCAGGCAGACTGACCTAGGTAGAGATGTGAAAATTAGCCAAACAGACACACTCACTCCTCCAACCTTCCACCACCACCCCCCCCCCCCCCCCAACATTGTGCACGCCATGTCAGTAAATACCAGTTACGGGAGCCAACACTGGTGACTGAAGCTTGAAGACTGCTGCAGCTATGGGAAACCGAGGAGAGAATAAAAAGAGAATGGAAATGGTTTACCTGAAAAGGACTGTTAGATCGTGTTTTCAAAAGTGTACAACCGTCGTAAAATTCCGGATTAGATTCGCATGCACTGGATAACGAACGGAATGAATTGTGAAAAGGGGACAAGCAAGCTGTGTTAAGTATTTCACGAGCAGTTAAAGTTAAAATATGCTTATGGGACTTCGTCCACAGTCACACTCACACTAACTAAATGAACAGCCCTCGTTACACTCCATCAGATTCGCATGCAGAAGGTAACTACGGAGTAAGTTGTGAAAGGGATGACAAGCAAACTGTTTTAAAATTTTCTCGAGCAAAGCGAGAAAAGAAAAACGACCATTGGACTTCGTTCACAGTCGCGCTCACACGCACTTGTGCACGCGGGACTTAGCTGTCAATATATGGTTTCGATCAAATGGCGAAGATCAAAAACAGCGGTCTGTTGGTTCCCTCCCCCTGAAGGATTCCGGAAGTCGTCCATTTACATAATGGCTCAGAGATAACGCTCCACTTACATAATGCCGATTCGAATCAACCATGTCGGCGTTAATCAATTCTTTGTCAGCTCACCTTGAATACTGATAGTACGGCATGCGTAATCGATGTCTGTATGCCTGTCTGTCTGTCTGTCTGTCTCACCTCACTCTGTCCCCTGAGATTTTATTTGTTATAAACATATTTTTCCTCCTGTGTGCTCAGTACTTGGTCTAAATAAATGTATTTCCAATTTCCCAATCACCTTCAGCTTTACAGTTAATGTCAAAATTTGAACAGCAACAAGATAGTGCTTATAGTGCTCAGCACTTCGCTATCTTCTTCATCTCAATCTATCATTAACTATGTTTGCAGTGTTTTCATGCTGATGTTCTCAATACATATATGACATGTATTACAATAATGTGTGCAGGAAAAGGACATACAGTAAGACCAGGATCGGGGGGTGGGGGAGGGGGAAGTGGGTGGAGGGGGTGGAGGAAGAAACCACTTCATTCTGGGATATTACTCTCTCTCTCTCTCCCTCCCTATCTCTGTCTCTGTCACCCCCTCCCCCCTCTCTCTCTGCGTTAGAACCTACCCCCCCCCCCCCCCCCTAAAGTTACCATCAACGAACCAACAGTTAACACGTTCTTTGATTATACATACTGATGAGACTGAATCAGCGGATGAAAGGCCGCTGGGCGAGCGGTATTACTGATGATTCGATTTTAAAGACAGGCGATCATGGATGACAGAAGAAAAACGGGAATGAAAAATGAGGGTGTTAGATTACAAATATAAAATCCTTCATTAACAGTGTATGGGGACCACTGTAGTTCACGTGGAGAGAAAACAGAACCATTCATATTACCTATTCAGAGGCCTTTCGTCTGTTGATTTGGACTCATATCTACCTATCCATCCATCCATCCATCCATCCATCATCTATCTCTCTATCTATCTATCTATCTATCTATAAGTTTACACCGAAGAACACACACACTGACTGACTGACTGAAACCAATCTCTATTGTCAGATAAACTCAAGGTTGTACTGACTAAACACACACACACACACACACACACACACACACACACACACACACACACACACACCACCACCACTACCACCACCACCACCACACTTCACCGACTGAAACCAGCGTCAAATTAACCTTTGGTTGTGCCGACATTTAAGAAACAAACACTGCAATAGGATGCAGACAAATTGAAAGAACAGACACATTTCTAAAAGAGGGACAACCACTAATAATAACTGATAACACCTGATGAGTATAAAACAGTACGAATCTCTCTTTCTTTTTT
>JADBJO010016367.1:12500-15000 GCA_016801955.1 Conus betulinus | reverse complement strand
CAGTGTCTCCTCTGGTGGGTTGCCTCATGACGACTTGATATTACCTCTGTGGATTGGTGTGCTGAGACTGGACAAGCCAGGGTACCACTGTGGACAGGGAACCGCGATAAACAGGGGAGGGGGGGTGGGGTGGGGGGGGGGGGGGGAGGGCTGGGTACTGCCACTGGAGTGACAAAGAGAACGAGACACACACAAAAAAAGGGAAAGAAAACAAAGATAAAAAAGTATTTTAAGCATCTCCTGGTTTGCCGCTCTTTGTACAAAGAAAGTCGTGAGTCTTTCCCCCCCGGATCTGACTCTTTGCTTTAACATTGTAGTACACCGTCTCAGCACATTGTTATCATTTAGCATCGGGACTGTTTTTCTTTCAATCATTGGCCACAGTAACTTCATTTTCTTTTTCCTGTCTGCTATTCGATTGTTTGCTATTTAAGAAAGAAAGAACAAATGAAGGGACAAAACGAGCACTCCAGAGAGCGCAGACCTTAGTCAAGGTCGAACGGATCCTGGATCCGCACCTTCATTCGGATCTGCAGCACAGATCCACACCACAGATCCGCACCAAAGTTTGTGGTTGTGTTTTGGGCCCAGCTTCATCTTTCCACCAAACGTTCGTGTGTAAATCAGTTTCGTCGTTTTTTTCTATTGCCTTGCTGACAGACAGACAGACAGACAGACAGACAGACAGACAGACAGACAAACCAACCAACAAACACAGTTGAAAGGACATCCTCCATGGCGGGGAGAACACATCAACAACAACAACAACAACAACAACACACAACACAACAACAATAAAAACAAGAACAAGAAATCAATGAAGACGGCATGAAAGAGTCAACTGCTTGATTTGTATAAGATGACTTCCTTTTGCAGAACCCTTTGATGAGGGAGGAAGGAAAAGGGGAAGAGGGGGAACAGAGGGAGGGGATGGGGGAACGAGAATAGGTGGCGGGTGGGTGGCGGTCAGAGGAAGGGTAGCGGGTGCAGAGGCGCTTCGGGCAGGGAAATGATTGCGCTGTAAGGGCACTATGGATATACATCCCATACTGAACTTACATTAAAAAGGACAGCACACAGGAATGGGACCGTGATAAAGATAGAAACGAAGAAAGGAAGGTTGAAAGAACATCAACAACAACAACAAGAACAACAACAAAACATACGAAATAATAGAAGAAAAGGAAAAGAAAGGAAGGCTGAAAGAATAAACAAACAAACAAACATGCAAAATAAATAGGAGAGAAGGAAACGACGACAGACTGAGAAGAGAAATGACAAAGATTCGCAGAAAGACAACAGAAAAGGTTACCTTGTTAACCCCCCAAAGACATGAAAGAAATCCCCATGACGAGCGCATAACGACCGCCCAAGAGAACTTCTCAGATTACTGACACCAACGTAGAGCACTGTGTTAACCCCTTTGGGTTTGTGTCCTCAAACTAATGAACGGCATGTGGGGACTGTTGTTTCCATCGACTGAATGCAGCACGGGACGGTAAGTGCATTTATGCACTGTTCTTTCCATTGCTCATCGATGATTTCTCTCTATTGACCTAAACATAGCATGGACTTTAAATCAATTTATCTTCTGCTCTTTCCATTGACTATATGCAACATGGACTTCAAGCGCACCTGTGGACTGTTCTTTCCATTCATGGAATGCAATGCAGACTTTAAGTCCATCTATGAAACTGTTTTTTTTTTTTTTTTTTTCCATTCACTGAATACAACTTGGACTTAAAGTGCATTTCGGACTCCCCCCCCCCCCCCTTAACTAAGTTCAATACAGATTTAAATCATCGAGGAACTGTTTTTTTTTTTCATACAACGCAAATTTAAGTGGAACTGAAGGTTGCTATATCCATTATCTTTATTTGTATGTCTGAAGCTTTTATAAACCGTTGTTCCTTGTTGTTTCTTTTTAATCTTCTATGTGTTTCGTGTGTTTTATAAACACATACACACGTGGCGCGCGCGCGCGCACACACACACACACACACACACACACACACACACACACACACACACACACACACACACACATTTATACATGTATTGCTTTTGTCACATACAAACGGAAGGAAAGTTTCAGTGCATCAAAAATCAGAACAGTGTGTGTATGTGTGTGTGTGTGTGTGTGTGTGTGTGTGTGTGTGTGTGTGTGTGTGTGTGTGTGTGTGTGTGTGTGTGTGTGTGTTGTGTGTGTGTGTGTGTGTGTGTGTGTGTATGTGTGTGTGTGTGTGTGTGTGTGTGTGTGTGTGTGTGGTGTGTGTGTGTGTGTGTGTGTGTGTGTGTGTGTGTGTGTGTGTGTGTGTGTGTGTGTGTGTGTGTGTGTGGGTGTGTGGTGTGTGTATCAAACGCCAAAACATTAAACTTTGCATTCGAATGTCCCATCGAAAAATAGGACATACAGATGTGCATGCTGAGCAAATGGTAGTGGAAAAAAATCCCCTTCCCCTCCCAAAAAAAAAGAAAAAAAAGAAAAAAGGATGGAGGC
>JADBJO010016367.1:0-5000 GCA_016801955.1 Conus betulinus | reverse complement strand
CATTAAGATATCAAGGGACATAACTGCTCCTGAACAGAGGTAATCAGACTACAGGATGCAACTCATAACAGCCTTAAAGTAGCATCCCCATGGGTGTACCAGCCCGTATTTCATGACTGCAGAGCCCACCGGCGAAAAAAACACACCCCCCCCAGCTGTCGAGCACACCCCACAGACCCAACCACCCCTGCCCACGGACAGATGAAGACAGTGCCACTCCAGACACAGCCAAGCTTTCGCCATACGGTCTTATGTGCCCTCAAGAGAGAATCCAAAGTTGTAGTCTTTTCCCCACTGTCAACAGGACTTTCCCTGTGGTCAGTGGGTCTTAGAGAGAGAGAGAGAGAGAGAGAGAGAGAGAGAGAGAGAGAGAGAGAGAAGACACAGAGAGAGAGATAGAGAGAGATAGAGAGAGAGAGGGAGAGAGTGAGTGCTAATTAGAATAGGTGTCGGCCCCTTCCGAATGGGGAAACAATAAAACAATAGCAATTCAAAAAGCAAAGTTACATTTCATGTTTTTGAGAGTAAGGAATTGACAGATAATCATGAACAATATACACCATGGTTTGTTCATTCTACGGAGCATAGATGCATGCCTCTCAAAGGACTAATATATAGGTGTTCATGTTCTTTAGCACACGTTCCTTTTGATTTGACAAAAAACATGACGGCCCGATTTAACCATTTTCACAGAATTTCACAAAATAGACACAAAAAGTCTCCATTTGCATTTTTGCATAACGAAGCAAAGCTTATCAATATTTCTCATATTTGCATATCGGTAGAGTTGCGCTTTTGACGTCCGTCCGACAACTCTCAATGTGAATCTTTTCAGATAACCTTTAATAATAGAAACTATCTCACAGCTCTGAATATTAATACCAGTGTTGGCGTCAATTATCATTAAGTCTTTGACGAATTGTCCTAGGAAGGCACTTATATTGTTTGATGCCTGATTTCTTCCCGACACAACCCAAATCCAATATGGAGGAAACATTTTTTTTTTCCTGATATCTGAAACCCATACTTTTCTGAAAGGAAATGTTCCATCTGATGGCACCAGTGTAAACAGTGGATGATTAAACAGAAATGACTATATTCTAAGATCGAAAAGGCTGTGCCAGTCTTGAGTAAATGTTAATTTTGTTTGTTCATTTTCTCCAGTAGTTGTTGCTGAGTAGATGTGTCTGGTACAAGGTGTATGGGCGAGCATGGAACATTTTTTTTTTTTTTTATCGGAATGTTTCCTTGTGTGTTCTGTGTTGCTCTATGTTGTCATTTGTGCTTACCGATTTGGTTTCGTCAGCAGCATTCGTTTAGAGATATAGGCGTGTTGATCATTTCGTCATAGGAGCAAGGTTACCGTATCTGTTCGCTATTATCCAAGCCTTTCTGCCACAAATTTATAATCCCAGCAGCACGTCATATGCTTTATGTGGTATAGTTGCTCACCCTCCATTGTATGCCTCCACTGTGTGTGTGTGTGTGTGTGTGTATGTGTGTGTGTTGTGTGTGTTGTGTGTGTGTGTGTGTTGTGTGTGTGTGTTTGTGTGTGTGCGCGCGCGCGCGCCGCGTGTGTGTGTATGTGTGTGTTTTGTGCGCGAGCTCGCATTGACTGTGTCTGTGTGTATGTGTATGCGCGCGTGCACACACACACACACAACACACACACACACACACACAACAACACACACACACACACACAACACACACACACACACACACACACACACACACACACACACACACACACACACACACACACTCCTACTTCCCCCACCTTCCATTCTTTCCCCCCCCCCCCCCCCTGCCTTCCTTTCCCTTCTCCACGCTTTCTTACCCCCTCCCTCTCTCCTGCTCCCCCGCTTCTCCCCTCTCTCCGACTGATGATCAATCCTGAAGCACTGCCTGAGTGGGAGTTCCAGAAACGATTGTTGACGCTCGTGTAGTTCCGTTTTTGTGGTCATTGGGGAGTTTCCTGGTTTTGGATTTTTATGACTGTGACCAAAAGCAGAAAAAATCTGTTTTTCTAGAATCAACAAAGAATGCGTTTTCAAGAGCTCAAACTCACACACGTGTGTGTGTGTGTTTACTGTGTGTGTGTGTGTTGTGTGTGGTTGTGTTGGTTTGTGTGTGTGTGGTTGTGTGTGTGTGTTTTGTGTGTGTATGTGTGTGTGTGTTGTGTGTTGTTGTGTGTGTGTGTGTGTGTGTGTTGTGTGTGTGTGTGTGTGTGTGTGTGGTGTGTGTGTGTGTGCGTGTGTGGTGTTGTAGTTGTGTGTGTGCGCGCGCGCGCATACACAATACACACCGACACAGACAATGCGAGCGCGCGCGCGCGCACACACCCACACACACACACACACAAACACACACACACACACACACACACACCACTGAGAGAGAGAGAGAGAGAGATCGAGAGAGAGAACATGACCCCAGTGCCATACCCCTGACCCTGTAGCTTGACACCCGCCTGCTTCATGCATCAAGCTGACACACAAAAACAAATTGAAAAGAAGTACTGAATCATTCAGTGTGCATGCTATTTGCACTGGAACCGGAATGGGCTGACCCCCTGCTTCCCCCCCACCCACCCCCGGGAATATATAACCCATTGTTTAATAGATACTCCTTGTTGCGTATGGGTGTTAAGCTACAGGACACACATTTTAGAGCAATATACGTTTTGTTCTTTACAGGTCTTTCTTGGAGTCAGACATGAGTTTTGAACATGTTGGACAATGGAAGCAGTTTTTCTTATCGTGAATGTGAAAGTTGTCTCTCTTGTGAGCTCCCCCCCCCCCCCCCCACCCACCCTGCCCCCTACCCCTCCCCCTCATCCCCCCCCCCCCACCCATCACCCCCCCCCCCCCCCTCCATCATCCCGCCCCCTCCCCTCCTCAGTCTCTAGCAGTCCTTCTTCTTCTTCTTCTTCTTCTTCTTCTTCTCTCTCTCTCTCTCTCTCTCTCTCTCCTCCTCTCCCTCTCTCTCGCTCTCTCTCTCTCGCTCTCTCTCTCACACACACACACACACACACACACACACACACACACACACACACACACACGCACACACATACACGAATACGCAAATTCTCAGTTATGGCTATTCTTTTAGTCTCATTCATTTACTAAATGACGAACGGCATATTTAATTTTTCGTTCTCTTAATGTATAGCTCATAATAATCACAACTGCCGTACATAATGTTTTATATGGTTTTCATGAACTTTTAAGTTTTACTGTCCCAACATTACACACATGAATAAACATCGTTTAAAGTTGTGTCTAAAGACAAACGGACAGGTAGGCCTACAGAGATGGGATGGAATAAAACGCGCCGCAATAATTACTTAGCAATCGTCTGATACCACACACTCATACATGCACATGCATCCTTAGGTACCGGAAAATTTCAAAACTCTGAAATTCTGAGAGTGGCAAATACCGAACAAGTAGGATAACTCTTGCTCCCAGGATGAAGTAACTACAGGCCTATAACTCAAAGCGAATGCTGGTTAGGACAACAAAACCCTAGCAGAAATGACACATAGTACACACACAGAGCAGTCAAAGGTGTCTCTTGTTTGTTCTGTGTGCTTACGTTTCGGTCAATGTGTTAATATGTTTTAATATATCATCTACTGGAACACCATTGGGTTTTTGTACCTGTGTTCAGGAGAAAAAAGAATTGTTGACAGTACTCGAAAAAATTCCTTCTGAATTTGAAGAGACTGAACTAAAGCTTTAACACTATTATCATTAACAGTCTTTATTTTCGGCTGTTTGTACTCTGTACCTGTACAGTTATTCAACGTGATCGCTTGCATCCAGTGTGTACTGTATCTTTCTTATATAAGTTTTAACGGTTCTTTTCTTTTCTGTGCATTCCTTGTTATACCAAACGTATGATCTCAATAATGTATCATTGACCAAAATACGTTTTTCATACACGTTGCTGCTGCCATTTTAAATGCATATTTAAACAAGGAATTTGCCTTCCTTGATATCAAAGTCAGTGAAATTAATGGTATTCAGACGTACAATCTCATCTGCATAGTTTTCATGGAATGTGGACATGGGTTTTTAGCACTTCCAGATAAATGTGTCAAAAGCCTAACTTTTTTTTTTTTTGACGAGTGTTTCCATGCATCAACCATATCCACGAGAGAGAGAAGAGAGAGAGAGAGAGAGAGAGAGAGAGAGAGTAGAGAGAGAGAGAGCGCGAGAGAGACGGGGTTATTACAAGAGTGTGCGAAGAAAAGAAAAAAGAAAGAGAGATTCTGTACTGTTTTATACTCATCAGGTTTATCAGTTATTATTAGTGGTTGTCCCTCTTTTATGAAATGTGTCCCTGTTCTTTCAATTTGTCTGCCATCCTATTGCAGTGTTGTTTTCTGTAAATGTCGGCACAACCCAAGGTTAATTTGACGCTGGTTTTCAGTCGGTGAAGTGTGGTTGTGGTGGTGTAGTGGTGGTGGTGTGTGTGTGTGTTGTGTGTGTGTGTGTGTGTGTGTGTGTGTGTGTGTTGTGTTGAGTCAGTACAACCTTGAGTTTAATCTGACAATTGGATGAATTGGTTTCACAGTCAGTCAGTTGTGTGTTTCTTCGTGTAAACTTATGATAGATAGATAGATAAGATTATAGAATAGATGGATGGATTATATGATGGATGAATAGGATAGATATGAGTCCAAATCAACAGACTAAAGGCCTCTGAATAGGTAATATGAAATGGTTCTTGTTTTCTCCACGTGACTACAGTGGTCCCCATACACTGTTAAGGAAGGATTTTATATTGTAAATCTACCACCCTCTTTTTCATTCCCGTTTTTTTTCTTTCTGTCATCCATGATCGCCTGTCTTTAAAATCGAATCATCAATTAATCCCGCTCGCCCAGCGGCCTTTCCATCCGCTGATTCAGTCTCTCAGTATGGTATATCAAAGAACGTGTTAACTGTTGTTCGTTGATGGTAAACTTTAGGGGGGGGGGGGGGGGT
>JADBJO010016366.1:32500-40692 GCA_016801955.1 Conus betulinus | reverse complement strand
ACACCACACACACACATCACCCACAAGCTGCGCGCGCGCGCGCACGAGCACAGGTGACTACGCTCTCTCCCACGCTCATCCACACCACATTATCACACCCAAAACCTAACATATGCGCGGCACGCACACGATCTCTATATCGCTCTCTCTCCTTCTCTTCTTCTCTCTCTCTACACACACACACACACATAGGACAATATCACGTACGCGCGCGACACCCACAATACGCCACACACACATGCACACCCTGCCAAAAGGAAATACACACGCAAATACATACCAATACAACCCAACAAACACACCACACGCACACAATCTATATACAGGACACACTCCATACACACCCATACCACACCAATACATACCCCCACACAAAAAAACACAGCATACCCACCAAGTCCCTCCCTTAAACCTCTAACCCCCCCCCCCCCCAACACACACACACAAATACGTCATATCCACATCACACGACATCATACACAATTCAACAAATGCATTCTAAAAGATGGCCCAATCCCAAACATTTTGACAAACTAAAGGCACCAATCCAAAAAAAAAAATCTCAAATAATTGATTAACGCCTCAGAAAAAAACAACAAACAAAAAAACACAACACAACTAAACAACAACAACAACAACAAACAAACAAAATAAAAAACCACACAAAAACAAAAAAACGACGAAACAACAAATGAACAATTCAAGTTCATTGAAAAAACACTAATAGCAAAATTGAACTCCGATTCAGCCCGCTTCTCAGAATATGAGCACATTTGAGCGTGTGGAGTGGTGATATTAATGGTAACGTCTCAGCATTTGTATATATCATCGTTTACTATACACCAGCTAAGGGGGTGGTGGATGCTTAGAAAAGGGTTTTTTTTTTGCATAGGGCGGGGAGTTGGGAACAACGTCGGGTGCGGTCATGGAAAAATGTGGGGGTGTGGGGTGTTAAGGGTGGATGGGGGTTGGGTGGGGGGAGGCAGTGGGGGAGAGGGAAAGCGGGTAGCTGGGTACGTAGACTGGGAGTGAAGGCGGAGGGCGGGGGGGGGGCTGGGGGCCGGGGGCAAGGGGCCAGGGGGAGGGTGGGGGGGGGGGCAGGGGGGGGGGGGGCAGGGGATGTGCGAGAGAGAATTTGGTGGCATGGAGAGGAAGAGAAGACATGAAAAGTTGGAGGGCAGGACTCCGGGAAAGAAAGAGGTTGGGGGGCCGAAAGAAGAACTTCGATAGTATCCACTTCAAGGTGAAAGTGGGTGGTAAAGATACACATGGAAATAAAAACCACAACCACACCACACCCCCCACACACACAAAACCACACCACACACCCACCATTGCAGCCAGCCAGCAACCAGCGTCACACACACACAACACACACACACACACACCACACCACACACACACACACATGCACAGACTGCATCGCGTGCGCGCCCAATTTGAAGTTGAGAGGAGAAGGAGAGAGATGAGAGAGAGAACACAGGGAGAGGATGATAGAGGGGAGATAGGTGCAGGGGCAAACCAACCGGCATATTAAAAACAGAGAATGAGAGACGAGACGAGAGAGAGAAGAGAGAGGTGAGGGGAGCCGAGGGTGTGAGAGGTAGAGAGAGGAAGAGTGGAGACGGGGAGGGGATGGAAGGGGACGATTTGGGTTGTTTTTTGTGGGTTTTCGCGAGGGGAAGGGAGAGGACGGGGAGAGAGCGAGCCGAGGAGGGGAGAAGGAGAGAGGAGCGGACGGGGAGAGGGAGAGAGAGAGAGAGAAGAGGGAGGGAGCGTGAGAGGAGAGAGAGGGAGAGAGGAAGAGAGAGGAGAGGAGAGAGGCAGGAGAGAGAGAGGGATAGAATGAGGGGAGGATTCGGGAGAGAGGACCTCGTGAGGAGAGGAGAGAGCATAAAAAAAAATATGTATTCTCCTATCTTTATGTTTAAATCAACAAGCCCATAACGCAAACACATCAATACTGTAATGTTCAGAAAACAGGATTCAAGCAGTCTCTGATCTTGATTAAAACAATGCGGGCAATTGTCTGTCTGTTACATGCCATCACGGGACCTCGCGGGTACGCCCAGTGGAGGTTGGTCAGCGTCAAATCAACCACATGGCCCCAACTGTGTCACCGCGTCCCCAATGTACAGACCTCTTTAATTTAGGAGAGGAGACGAGGCCGAAGTTGTTGTCAGTATCCTGCTCATGGACACAGGGAAGGAAGAAGTATAAAGGGGCAGTACTACATAGCAGTGCGTCTTGTTTTAGTGATGCAAAGAATCCAAGTAGATGATGAAAAAAAAAAAAAAAAAAAAAAAAAAAAAAAAAAAAAAAAAAAAAAAAAACAATCACAAATGGGAAGGGATGGGAGTGGTGGGATGTAAGACGTTCTGACCAGATTTAGGGACCAGGCAGAGTGTCACTCCCTTGATTCAAAGTCGCAGAGCTACAGCCCCAATTGGGACTTTGCACCAAATCCACTACAGGCCATACACCACAATAGGGATCTTTGCACCAAAATCACTACAGCCCAAAGATGACACCACAATTAGGACGTCTTGCACCCAATCACTCAGGGCCATACACACTCAATTAGGAACTTGGCACCAAAGCACTACAGGCCCCACACCCATTTACACCACAATTAGGACTTTGCACCAAAGCACTACAGGCCCCATACACCACAATTAGACCCGGTGGCACAACCCAATCACTGAATATCCTGTAACCCGCTTTGCGTCCTAGCCTATACTTTGAGGTCAGTTATTTGTATAAACGCTAATAAAGACCACACCCACCTCCCCCAATCATTTCACTTGTTTGAGGACGGGGTAGGTGGTGAACGGGAGGATTTTCACCGATGACATCATTCACAAGCTGTCAAAATGCTTGGACTTCGCCTTACCTGACGTCACATCTTTCAGGCTTTGCCACTTGCACTCACCGTTGACCCTATCTTTTGCACCAGGTGGTTGTCCCCCCCCCCAATAGTCCCCTTCTTTTGATTTTATCTGTCCTGAACAAAAATGAATACCATCCCAATTCTCTATATTTGTTAGGTTACCTCTATTAATTAATGATATCATATGATTATAATCATTAGTTTATATTTCTAAATGTTCTCTTACTGTCCTTTTCCTTCCCCATTTCCTATAGTATTCTTCTCGTTGTTCGTCGTGTCTTATTTCGCTTTGATGATGATGTTGAAATGATGATGATGATGACACGACGATTGATGGTGACGATTGTTATAGTTATCATAATTTTAATTGGATTGCACCTCATACTTTACTCCTCTTGTTCTATTATGCTTATCATCAGTACCATTATATTATTATCATTACTGTTATCATTTTATACAAGTACCATTAGATGATTATAATACGATCACATCATCATCACATTATATTACATCTTAATTGTTATCAGTATCATCATTACCATTATCTGCTGATAATCCGATCATCACTCATCATGCATTATATCATTACTCATTATTGGTATCATTATCATCATTACTCATATATGATGAGTAATACTATCATCATCATCACATCATTTTTATTATCACTATTGGTATACATTAATCATCATTACTATTATATGATGATAATACGATCTCCACCATCACAATCATTATATTATTGTCATTCATTTTTTTCTATCATTTATTACATTATTTATCATATCATAGTAGCCATTATTTTCTTATTATCGTCCATCATCCAGCACATAAGCGGGCATTATCATCATCATTAGCATATTATTGTTACCCATTATTATCATTGTTGTTCTTGTTCTTTTCGTTGCTCTTTGTTGTTCCTGTTGTTGTGATCTTATCATCATTTGTAATCATTTCTTTTAACACGGATATCCTTCTCCCGTTTCAACATCCTTTCCCTTCAGTTTCATCTGCTGTAATTTTACTTGTTAAAATTTTTGCACTTAGATTGCAAGTAGATTGCGAGATAGGCGCCTGTCTGTACTGTAAGTCTTGGGTTTTTCAATTGTTTTGATTTTTTTTTTTTTTTTTTTTTCTTGGGGGGGGGGGGGGTGTGTTTTGGGGGGGGGTGGGGGGCGGGGAGGGGGGGGGGGGGGTCCTGCGTCAAGAAAGACCCAATAGGCCGAAAAACACGGTGTGGGACTGTTCTGTCTTTTTGCTTGCTCCGCGTCGTTGGTCTAGACCCAGTACCAGTAGTAGTCGTGGAGAGTAAAGTTAAATCGGTGTCTTGTTCTCGTTTCGACTTCCGCCTGCGGTCACCCACTTTGAAACTGGGCTTCCTGACTCCAAGTTTACCAACCTAGACAATATTTTTCAATCCTGAACTTGGTTCATAGAGAGACCAACACTAGCCCGCCCCTCTACCCTTCCCTGTCCTAACGCAAAGTTAACAGATCGGCAGGAATGTGCCTCTCCTGACCCCGTTAGGTTAACTAATGGCACGATGCCCTATCCAGTTACGATTAACACAAAATCTAACAGTGCGTCTCATTCTGCATCCTGGGTACACAAAGCAGGTAGGGATAGTTTCTGTTGTGACTCATGTTAACGGATTGATCATGTGGAGATCTATCATGATTCAGGTTAACAACCATAGGGGAGGTCGACCCGTGCTTCAGATTACACACCGTGGGATGATTTAATCGTGCTTAGTTAAACCAGATGGGATGTCTATCGGGACTCATTTAAACAAACCAGAGGGGCTGGGCTACCCGTTGGGCTTAGATTAACAAAACCAGGTGGGAGATTGTTTATTTGCTAGGTTGTAAAACCCAGATGGGATGTGATGGTTTTTCTATCGTGGACGCATTTAACAAACCAGATATTTGGGGATGGGGCTTCGGTGATTCAGGTAATAAACCAGAGGGGAGGTCTATGCGTGAATTCAGGTTAACAACCAGAGGGATGGCAGGGTTTTTTTTTTTCGTTGTGTAGGTTAACAAACCAGATGGGGTAGGTTCTAAACGTGATTCAGGTAACCAAATCCAAATGGGATGTTACTAGATCCGTGACTTAGTGTGATACAAACTAGATGGGGATGGTCTATTCGTGACTCAGGTTAACAAACTAGATGGGCTATGTGCGTATATCGTTGACTCAGGTACAAACTAAAGGGGATCATGGGATATGTGATGGTAAGTGACCTTAGGTTAACAAACAAAGGGGATGGGTCGCGTGCGTCAGTGAACAAACCAGAGGGATGGTCTATCGTGACTCGGTTACAACAAGATGAGATGGTTCTATCGTGACCTCAGGTGAACCAACCAGATGCAGGGGGGGGGGGGGATAGGGCTATACGGGACTCAGGTTTTTAAACACCCGAGGGTGTGTTGGTCCTTGTTTGTCTGACCCACTTACCAGGAATTAAGTAAACCATACAAGATCCCTGTTTCAAGATCCATGGTGTAACAAAGAAGACCGTACGCCTAGCCTGAACCAAAGGTCAAAAAACCAGCACAGGATCGATACCCTCGCTCTCACGTTCCAAGGTGTGAAAAAACACAGTCAGAATGTCTCATCATGATCACGGCAGGGGGTGAACACACCGGACCAGTCATCTAGGTACTATACGCCTGGTCCCACGGGGACCATTTCTAACTGGTATGTGATGACGAATCTTGGGACTGACACGACGGTACGTGGGGTGGGAGGACGGCGGGTGTAGGTGGGAGGACGGTGTACACCATCATGCTGAGAGTTGGATCTTCATCCTCGTGGACCTCCACCTGTGAAAGGAAAGCTCATCCTTGTTCGGTGCTTGGAAGTAGCGCGTAAGGTGATATTGGTCACACTGGTAATGTTGAATAGGAGATTGCAGGTTCTTCTGCCACCTTCGACGCGCCCCCTGCGATAACCTCACTGCTGTCCAAAAAGAGCGTATAAATACAGAGAGAATGAGACGGAAAGTCAGGGCACTGACAGGAGGTTGAAGGCCAATCCCGCCGCCAGCAGATTGAGGCTCATGGCTGTGTTGTAGTAGTAGTATAGAGTTAGAGTAGAGAGGCCCCGTCACCTCAACAACCTCGTGCCAGAGACCAGGCAGGGTGATGTCATGATTCTTGTTGCCCATGCAAGAAATTGGTGCCTGGAAATAACTATCCTTAGGAAAGACAGTCAACTCATTGGCTGTCATGCTTAAAAAGGAAAAGAGAAAAGATAAAGAAAGAAACGCAATACGAGTTGTTCGTAGTGTGTAACCTGTCCTTAAAGGGCCTCAGGCCAATAGGACGTTAATTTCACCATCCAAGGGTCATCAAGTCCATTTAAGTCAAAAGAATACTGTTCCGCCGTGTCAAGGAGGGAACAACACAATTACACCCCTAAACACGACGCGTTGCGGAGACCGCTTTGGCATTTTTACTTTTTCAGGCAAGATGTCAACATTTTAGGACAATGGGAAAACGAAGAGAAGGAGGCAAAATGGACGTTGAATGAACACAAAGCTGCGCGGAGGGACAAAGTGAGTTAAAATGATGATGACAGTAATAAGGTTATGGTTAGTAATGATGGATGATGAGATGATGATGATGATGATGATGAATACAAAAAATATTAGAAAAAAACAAAAAAATTGTTACTAAAAACAGAGGATTACAACACTTTCAGTAAAATTAGGTGACGATTAGTAGTTGTAGGATTAATGTGCTATACAGACAGAATGAGGAGAGAGGAGGGGGTTAGAGGATGGTCCAACAGCATGGTTGGGGGTCGGCAAATAGTGGTAGTGGCGATGAGATTAATGCTGAAATGATAAGATAACGGATTATCGTCTTCTTTCACGTCTAGGAATGTTGTTTAGCTTGCCTGAAGAAGCCCTTAAGGTAGGTCGAACACGTTCCTGTTGTCTTGTTAATGGTTTGTCATTTGTCCGGCCGCAATGGTATTCTTTTCTTTCGTTTAAAGCTTGCATTGATTCCCCCCTGCAGTCAAATCATTTTGAAACTCTCCCATTTCTGCATGTTTTCTTTCTTTCAAGAAACGTGACAAATGCAATGCAACCAAACATCCTTTTAACTTGACGAACGGAACTGAATATACATGTCTCTACAGAGGAAATAATAAAAACGCAAAGTTGTTTGACACCATAACACCAATGCCAAACAACGTCAAAGCCATTATCCGGAGTTTCTTAAAGCCGTATTGGAATGTGAAGAGCCTCCGTTGCGTTTGCTGGACTGAGGTTTGTCACAACAACCAATGTACAGTGCAAATGAACGATTGTAGAGGTCGGATGTGGGCTCTAAACAAGTACTAACAATGAAAGAGAAGAAGAGAGGGGGGGGGGGGGAGAAAGGGTGTGGGAGGGATTGAGGGGTGGGAGAGAGAGGGAGAGAGGAGGGGAGAGAGAGAGAGAGAAGGAGGAAGAGAGAGAGAAAGAGAAAGACAGACAGACAAACAGACAAAGACAGAGAGAGAGGAGAGAGGGGGGGGGGTGAGCAGAGAAATGGTTGGGAGGGAGGGAGGGGGAGAGAGAGGGAAGAGAGGAGAGAGAGAGGAAAGAAGGCTCGAAAAAAGGACAGAGAGACGCGAGAGATGATGAGACCGAGGAGAAGGAGGAGGATGAGCGTGGAGACGGAGAGAGGAGCGGGAGGAGCGAGACGCGGGAGAGTAGAGAGGACGAGGAGAGAGATGAGGGACAGGCAGGGCAAGAGACAGAGAGAGAGAGAGAGATGAGCTGGAGAGACGAGGCGCGAGGGGGAGAAACGAACGAAAAGGAGAGAGGGGACAGGGAGAAAGAAGAGAAGAGAGACAATGAGAGAAAGCGACAGAGCGAGCAAAGACAGAAAACGGACACTGACCGTCGACAGAGAGAGAGAGAGGAGAGAGAGAGACGAGCATGAGAAGAGATGAGAGAGAGGAGGGGAGGGAGCCAGGCATTGCTTTTTGATGAGAGACTGAAGAGAGAAGGAGGGACAGACAGACGGGCGGACGGGTAGGCAAACATACATGCGATTGCAAGAGTTTACCTAAACATCTGCAGTGGATGGACTGGATCCCTATGGCCGCGAATCGGGGATCGTGGATTCACACTCTATTCCACAGTCCACAGCACACAGCACAGATGAATGAAGAAGAAACGTTCGCATACTACAACACATCCAGCACCGGACAGAAACGCCCCTCCCATTCTGGAGTTCAACGTCCAGTTGGAATGAGATAAGAAGGGAAAACAGTTGATAACTGAACCTTGACAATAGCCTTA
>JADBJO010016366.1:22500-27500 GCA_016801955.1 Conus betulinus | reverse complement strand
CAGGGACACACCCACCCACCCACCCACCCATACAGAGCATGGTGCATGCCTGAGTCTACGTCTGCGTCTGCGCATGAGTGAGAGCAGGTTTTGTTTTCCCCAAATGGCGGACTAACATTCGCCCCTACCGAGGAATCGTTAGTAGAGGAGCGGCTGCAGCCCGCGTAGCACGGGGAGTAGTACATGACGTCATCACGCCCACACACCGGGTTGTAGTCCCAACATGGAACAGCCACAGCCTGCATTGCACGTGGCGTCCAACTGGGCCAACCTCAGGTACTCCTCTCTGCATACACAAATACTTCCTTAGTTCGCAGAATATTTGTACTACAAATGACTCCACGTTTTTTTTTTTTTTTTTTTTTTTCTTTTTTTTTTTTTTTTTGCTGTCCCATGTTCTTTGCCACCTCAGCGGCACTGCACCCACGCCTCTCATTCCGACCCCCCCCCCCGCCCTCCGCCCCCCCCCCCCCCCCCCCCCCCCCCCCCCCCCCGCCGTTCACAGCTGCAGCCCCGGCACAGGCAATCCACAGGAAGCAGTCAATGTCAAGCTGTCAGGAGGCAACCTACCGGAGGGGACACTGCACGGTTGCCGAGTCTTCGGTGGTGTTCAGTGGCGCCTGTTCTGATCCAACATATGCAGGACATCACCTACTTAAGCCCTCTCCCGACGATAATGATTGCTTAGTCGCGAAGCCGGCGTAAACGAGGTCTCCCGCCGGAGGGCGCCACCATGTCCGTCCAACGATAACCCCCATGAATTTGCCGATACCGGTGACCCGGACAGAATGAAACGAAAGCCACAAACGCAGAGAGGATATCGAAACCGAGATCACCGTGAGAGCGGGGCAAATTACTCCATATCGACACAAAATGCATTTCCCGTCTATACAAGTACTCTCTGTAAAAAAAAAAACAAAACACTCCGTGTACTACAGAAAACGCTCCCCATCCACACAACACGCTCCCTGTCCACTTAGAAAAAATACTTCATGTCTATACAATAATGACTGTCTGCCTCCACTTAACATTTCTTCTCTATATAAAGTACTCCCTAGCAAAACAGAACATTACCCAGACATAGACATACTCTGTGATGAAATGAAACGTTTCCTGTCCCCACAGAACACTACCTGAACATAAACATGCTCGATGAAGAACGTTTCCTGCCAACACAAAGCACTCTCTGTCAAAACAAAGCCACTCCCTGTCAAAACAAAGCACTCCCTGTCAAAACAAAGCACTCCCTGTCCACATATAACACTCTCTGTCCCAACAAAATTCGGAGGGAGCTAATCACAACTAAGGCAGAATGAGAATACATCCTACATGGAAACGACATTAACATCTGATCTACGTAAGAAAGAAATCACCTAGAAGATGGGGCACCCTTCAGACTGGAGGGTACAAGGTCATTAAGAATGACCAGAAAAGAAAAAAAAAAAAAAAAAAAAAAAAAAAAAAGAAAAAAGGGGAAAAAATAGACCAAAAAAAAGAAACAGGAAAAAAGATTAATGACCCTGATAACAGCCTGACTCCCAGCAAAAAAAAAAAAAAAAACAAAAAAAACCCCCAACACCCCCCCCCAAAAAAAAACATGGAGGTGAGACAGAACGAATCCATGTCAAGGTATCCACCGTAGCGGCGTTGACTTATCACCCGGCTGTCCCATCTTCTGTGCCACCTCAGTGGCGTTACCACACGGCGCAGCTCATCCCAGCTCACCATCGACAGCCACAGCCTGCCTTGTCTCGCCGCAATCCCGGTACCGGCAATCCATAGAGCACAGTCAATGTCAAGCCGTCATGAGGCAACCCACCAGAGGAGACACTGCACTGCTGCCGTGCCACTTCAGTGGTGTTCAGTAGTGCCTGTTTTTCATCCAACATACACAGGATACCACCTGATAAGTTCCGTAACGACGATGATAATTGTTTAGTCATATAGACAGCGAATGTAAGCCCACCCCCTCCTCCCTTCTCGGGAGGTCGCTACCACATCTGTCCAGCGATAGTCCCCATGATCTCGCCGATACCGGTGACCTGAAAAAGAACCCTCCAAGTGCTTAGGTGTTGAGAAGAAATAGATCCTGAGGTCACCATGAGAGCACGGCATCTAAAGGTCAAAGAATCTGGTATTTCTGGTTATGCTTAGCGCTGAGGATGAGAATGGTGAAGATCACACTCTGGAGATCCATTCTGGTGACTGCAAGGCAGGGCTGTACTCTTCGCTTACTTTCGTGTTATATCCCGGTATGAACAGGCCCGAAAGATACACACACTTGCAGTGTTGGTCAGGAAACAGGAGCAACGCTGTCAGAGACGCATCCATTGAGAGGATGAAACTCGACTGCGTGGTTCCATTTTCCCTAATTCGGACTGTGGCAAACTCAACGGTGGATGGAAGCCGATCAGGACAGAACAATCCCACTATTACATGGCTCGGAAGGGAATCGAACCCACGGCCTTCCAGCCGAAATACCGCGATGCTGCTAACCACTGCGCCCACAACGGCTGGTAGCAGTGCCGACTTAGGTAACTTGTACCATCCCAGTGACAATAAGCTGTCCTTGATACCATCCGCTTTTAGGAAAATGAATTCCTCACTATTGAGACTTCAATAGCCATTCCAAAGTTGCTGATATGACAAACTGATGCTACAGCGTACAGAGGTAGTTTTCCGAAGACAATCCAGTGGACAAAGACAAAGACTCAAAGAACGAACATACAAAAGGCTGAAAAGATCCAGTATCCCTAAATAGAGACTGGAGCCATATACACCAAAGAACAAACTCAGATCTTAGCATAGGCAGAAAACTACGAATCATGCTAGCGACTCTCCCCCGTGAGAAAATGTGGACAAAATCTCCATCAGCACTCTCTACTTAGTCTCACCAGCAAGGACAGAGATAGCAGCGACAGCAAGGAAGCCTTCACGATGATGGCCATACTTGAAGGACGTTTTGCCTCAGAGCGTGGACACAGGCTTGAATTGACGGACCTGCCGCTGATGCAGTCCATAGAGAAGAAACAGGGGTGAACATCTGCTTCCCCAATGGATCATGCCTTGTAGAAGCAGCACCATTCGGCTTCAGTTGTATGACGTACAGAGCTGAGGTGGACGCCGTGGGCCCTTGCTGTGAACATTACAACACAGTTCTGATCCTGATGCCCAGATCGCCTTTCCAGCTGACGCCATGTCTGTCCTTGAGTCACCGAAGACAGGAAAATAACTCCACCTGGTGGACACATTGGCAAAATACCCGGTGCTTCAGAATGGTACTACAACGGATCCCCTCTGGTTGCGGTGTTCAAGGGAATGAAAAGGCAGACAGAACGGAAACATTGGGGGGCAGATGATGAAAAGGGGAGACAACAGTGTCGGCCTCACGGGACACACAACCACAGGATTGATGCCATTGACTGTACAGATCATTATTTACCGTCAGCAGTCAGAGTACAGCTGCCTATATGATACCAATCACACAGACATTTCCACTGTGTGCCATCCTCTCTGAGCTCTTGTGGGGAAACAGATCAGGCCATGGAGTACCTTTTCCACGACTGGGGGGCCCCTCCAGAGCTGAGAGAGAGAGAGAGAGAGAGAGAGAGAGAGAGAGAGAGAGAGAGAGAGAGAGAGAGAGAGAGAGAGAGAGAGCAGATATCGCCGAGGCCCACCACTCTACAACAGACATTGTACAGGTTTTGGGTAGGCCCTGAGGACAATCATCAGTTTGTCTTGAGGCCCCCCGTGTATGAAGAATTAATTAAGAAGAAGAAGAAGAAGAAGAAGAAGAAGAAGAAGAAAGAAGAAGAAGAAGATGATGATGATGAAGAAGAAGAAAGAGAGGAAGAGAAGGAGGAGAGGAGGAGGAGGAGGAGAGGAGGAGGAGGAGGAGGAGGAGCTGAAGAAGAAGAAGAAGGAGGAGGAGGAGGAGGAGGAGAGGAGGAGGAGGAGGAGGAGGAGGAGGAGGAGGAGGAGGAGGAGGAGGAGAGAGGAGAAGAAGAAGAAGAAGAAGAAGAAGAAGAAGAAGAAGAAAAAAAAGAAGAAGTCCGAGCTCGTTAAAGTTGCATGCAGCAAACAAGTCTGGGCCAAAGAGAAATCCGAAATCATAAAAGCTGCATGCAAAAGCCACGTTTGGGTTCCGAGCGCCCCCTGAAGGCCCATCAGTCTATCATGAGGACATTCCCTTTCAAACACTCACCCACCACTGGTCCTCGGGTGTTGATACTGCACACTGACGCCAGCGAAAGGCAGGTTGATGCAGTCCACGAGGAAGATGAAGTAGCAGCCTTCTGTCACTAGCGTGGTCACCACACAGAACTTGAGGGTCTGCCGAACGCCCCAGCCAAATCGCTTCACCAGCCAACCCCCGGAAAGGATGGCTATTCCGCCCATGCCGATCGCTACAATCCCTGCCGATACAGCATGTCACATAAACCATAAGCTGAAATGCCTGCATGAATGACGTTTACAACACTAAGGAGGAAAGAAAAAGATACACCCGCAGGTGCGAGTGGGACCCAGTGAAGTACTGTCCTCAACCGCCGAACAAACCAGCTGGGAGCAATCCTGTACCACCCTTGGAAGTCTGTGCAGTGTTCACATAGGGTGCAGGCACGCACAGGGCATTCCAGTTAACTCGTGAAGTTTAACTTTCAAAAGGTATGGTTCAAAGAGAAATATGCCACTATGAAACAAAAGAAAAAACATCACCAACGACGACACAACAACAACAACAACAAACAACAACAACAACAACAACAACAACAACAACAACAACAACAGGTGTTTGCCTGTTATGACTCTCGAGTGATGAACACACCACCGGAATCATGGGCAGTGGAAGTGAAGAAGAGTGGGTGTTCGCACAAACAGGAAGGGCGAGAGGCATGAAGATTTTGTTCGCATCGCAAACAGACAAAGCATTCCAACGATTACGGAGTTTAGTACCCAAAGTGCCCAAAGAGTAGGACTGTGCCAAGCATGAAATGGGAGTG
>JADBJO010016366.1:15000-17500 GCA_016801955.1 Conus betulinus | reverse complement strand
AAACGCATTGTGTTTTGTCCTGTAATTTGTTTGTCTGTATCGTCTGGCGAAACTTATACCCACTCTTTTAAAATTTTATCATCAACCTCATGTCAAAACAATAGAAAATCACCCTATCACAGGATAGTTACTGAAATTCTGAAAACCTGCCTCTACACTTAGTTAACGTTAATAAGCTTCAAGCTAGTCAACCTCTCCGTCATACAAAAATACCCGTCTGTATTTTGTTCATCTTTAACGCGCTGCAATACATTTTCGTTCACATCCAACTGAAATTAGCGAAGCCAAGCATGATAGGGAAGGGAGAGGGTGTGGTGGCAATAAATCAACATAGCTGTATACAGCTAAGGGATGATAACCAATGTAATTGTAGACAGCTGGGGGATGGGGGAAGATAATCAATGCAGCTGTAGATAGCTATGGAAGGATAACCAATGTCCCTGCAGACAACTACGGGAGCTATAATCAACAGTAGCTGTAGCTATGGGAAGATAATCAATTAACCGTAGGTAGCCAGGGGAAGACAATCAGTGTAGCTATAGACAGCTTGGAGAGGATAATTCATGTAGCTGTTGACAGCTATAGGAGGACAATCAATGGAGCTTAGACAGCAAGGACAGGATAATCAAGGGAGCTTAGACAGCAAGGGCAGATAATCAATGTAGTGAAGACAGCTAAGACAGGATAATCAATGTAGTGAAGACAGCTAGGGCAGGATAACCAGTACAGCTGTAGACAGCTAGGATGATCAAAGTAGCTGTAGACAGCTAGGGAGAACAATCAGTGTAGCTGTGAACAGCCTGGGAAAGTTAATCAATACAGCTGTACATAGCTATGGGGCTGATCGATGTGGCTGTAAACAGCTTGGAGAGGACAATCAAGGTGGAAGCAACGCCGCTGACGAGTCAGAAGACGAGGCAGGCAGAATCTGCAACACTGACAAACTACAGACAAACCAACAGAGACGAACGTGAAGATCCAAACCACAAAGTCGCGGGACATGACTGACAGACGCCCTCCTTACCAAACCAACAGAGACGAACGTGAAGATTCAAACCACAAAGTCGCGGGACATGACTGTCTGACACAGACTCCTTACCCGGCAAGGATTTGGGGAAGCCGAAGAACGGCACGCAGATGAAGAGTGCCAGGGTTCCACTGACCAGAAACCCAACCCACCATGCCCCCCCCCATCGAGGATTGTCGTTGTCAATGGTCAGCCTGCAAACAATAACATGATGGAATCTATGAACCATATTGGCAAGCCAGGGTATACAAAAAGCGTGGGAAAAAATACCAGATCTGCAAAATACCAGAGTAGAAACGTGAACAAACGCATGCAACAGTAAATCTTAAAAGGTACTTGAGCTAACTCCGCAAGATAACTTGGACATACGAATTATAGAACAGGGTTTTGTCCCGAAATTCGTTTCTTGGGTTACCTGGCGGAGTTAGTTCAAGTATCTTTTTAAATTTATTTGAATTTCCACCTGCAGTCATCTCACTTTACAACAACATACATACAACAGTAATTCTGCTAAACATGTGCATGTAATCTTCGAAACAAAAATCAGCTGCATCAAATATTTGTCTACACACAAATGACGATAGGCTTGTAGACATTGATTTTTTAACTTCTCTAATCAAAGCCTGTTCTGATTGGCTAATTTGGGTTTACAACAGCGAGAAAAGAATCAGATATGCAAAAGACAAGAGCACAAACATGTAACGGTAATTCTGCCAAACATATGAATGGAACCTTCGAAAAAAACGTCAGCTGCACCAAACATTTGTATACAAATAAATGACAACAGCTTTTGTAGACATTGATTTTTATAACTTCTTCAATCAAAGTTTGTTTTCCGCCGCCGAATACTTTATGAAGGAAAATCATATCATATGTCTGTAACCTTGTAATCATAACGAACAGAAATCCAGTTTCACTGGTCCCAGTTAAACCAGTCCTAAAATGGAATATTTCACAGTCAAGTCGCTATGGCTTACAGATACGTAGGTACAAAATTGCAGACATCTCGTTTACAGAAATACTGATCCTCAACCGAAAAAAAAAAAGAAAGAAAAACTTCTGGTCCCAAACGGAAATCACGTTCTGTTGTTTACAGAGAAGCTTATTGTAAGCTGGAGGCAAATCCTGCTTTTTATAGATGAGATTATTCCTCATAGAACACAATTTACACATAAGCTAATCTTACAAAGAACACGTATGCTGTTCTTTGTAGATAAGCGTGTTGCACATAGAACACAGATTCTGTTCTTTATCGATAAGTTTATCCCACAGATAACACAGTTTACCTTCTTTATAGCCAAACTTACTCCATCTAGAACACAGATTCTGTTCTTTACAACCAAACTTACTCCATTTAGAACACAGATTCTGTTCTTTACAACCAAACTTCCCCCATTTAGAACACAGATTCTGTTCTTTACAACTAAACTCACTCCATTTAGAACACAGATTCTGTTGTTTCTAGATACATTT
>JADBJO010016366.1:7500-12500 GCA_016801955.1 Conus betulinus | reverse complement strand
AATATGTTTATTTTTGTAAAATTCAAATATTGATAATGATTAAGTTATCCGCAGGTTAAATGCAGACAGACGTTTTTCCCATTCATTGAGTACACCGGAGATTCCCAGCAATCTTGAATGACCGTACAATGCCAAAACATGTGTGTAATGCTGTCCTTAACCAAGCTACAGATGGTACATACATCACTATTCAGAACACTAATTTTCATTGGCACAACACTAGTCCCAAGGTACCATTCGTAACTGTAACCATTCTATTTTGACGTCAGATGTTTTGCTAAGATATAAAAATCCAGTTTATCCAGTCATTTTCAATATTTAGTTTTGTACCCCCGATTCGTACAACATTCTCTGTAAACATGTCATAATATAAATTTAACCCTTTACAAACTGATGTCGGCTTTTTGTAACATAGAAACCTATTCATTTTCAACTTTAATTTTAGGTTTTTCCGTATATACTCAGTTATAGCTGATTTAAAGCCAGAAAAAGAAATATAGTTTGTGTTTACCTCGTACTTTTGTTTAAATTGTTCATAAAAAATAAACTGGCGATTGTCAACTAAAAGAAGAGCAATACAATGCATCCCTTCGTTGATCCATGCTTTTCCCAAAATGGCCTTTTCCCCACCCTGTATTTTGTTATTATAAAAGACGAGTTCCACAAGGAGTTCACCAGAATTATTACAATTAACTTTGTAGACAAAGTATTTATACGCAGTGAATACCTCTGCCAAAAAAATGTTTGATTTCCAAAAAGAAGGAAGTATTTTTGGTCCATATTTTTCAGTATCGTTTGTGGTCTGAATTTTCCGCATCCAAATTAATTTCAATGCAGAAGCAAACTTCTTCAACTCTGGTAGTCTAAGACCTCCGTGTTGTATACTTTTATGTGCAATTATTTGTATCTTCCCCTTCTTCCCTTTTTCGCGTCTGTTATTTTTATTTTCTGAATAATTGATATCTAAACAGTTTCGTAAATCGTTGGTAAATCAATTTCCGAGAATTTTGAACTCTTGTGGGTTCTACTCCATACCTAAGCGCTCCATCTAAAGAATAACAGCATTTTTACAGCTCCTCAATCAAATTGTCCTAGGTTTTACGGGGTCCATATACAAAGCTGACGTACAACCAGTACTCTTATGTTTAGTCTTTCGTTTGCTTTATCTATGAGAACATAGTTGTGTGAATAGTATTTTGGCTCGTTTCAAACAACGAATAACGGATATTGGATGGCACGACTGGCGTAGCCATATTCGAAATAGCAAAGGATTTTTTTTTTCAATTCAGACTGCTAAAGAGTAATCAGTCAGTGGAAGTAGAAGCATATTTGTTCGTGAATATGAATAGATTTATCAGGTCTGAATTGACTCAATTCAAGTTTGATGTGGTAGATATTGCTGTGCATCGTCAAAGATAAGAAGTCTACTCAGAAAGGGATTCATTGTATCCATTGTGTAAATTTGGGAGGGAAAAAGGAACATCGTTTTTGTATGTTTATGCCAACGACCAAAGATTTATTTCGTCAAAGTATTAACACGACGTCCAGTATTTTTGAAGTCAGCCTGTGTCCTGTCGTCAAGATAGCAACATGATACAAGTAATGTTGCTTTGTATCTGTGCATACCATTCAAAAGGAGGAGTGATTTGACGTAAGTAAATATGTACGCAGTGGATATGTTACATGTATAGAGAGAAAATATCTTTTGTTTCAGTATGGGTTTTTATTTAATCTCCCCCCCCCCCCCATTCAAATGCGGTTGTTACCCTTTTTGAATAAGTTACCTCTATCGTTCTGTCTGTCTGTCTGTCTATATGTATGTCCGTCTGTCTGTCCGTCTGTCTGTCTGTCTGTCTGTCTGTCTGTCTGTCTGTCTCTCTCTCTCTCTCTCTCTCTCTCTCTCTGTGTCATCTCCAGCCTCTACCTCTTGAAGCTGGTCAGGTCTGTGAAAAAAACAAAAAAAAAAAACACTTTCACCAATCATGACAACAGACTAGCCGCTGCTGTCCTAAAGACCATCGTAGCAAGGGAAGCAGGGAGGAGGGGGGGGAGCGGGGTAGGCGGAGGACGGGATGGGAGGGGTGGAGGCGGAGGAGGGGGGGAGGAGGGGGGAAAGAGAACAATAATAATAACTCCACCAAAGCTGTGAACCTACCCTGATACAGAGAGTTGGACACAGCCGGCAGGTTCTCATCCAGGTAGGTGGTACCCAGGGTGTACAGCGGGGTGGCCCCTGCCCCGTGCAGCAGCTGCCCCAGGTAGAAGACGAAGCGGTAGTTGGACAGGCTGCCGTTGCTGGTCCGGCAGAACGAGGCGTTGCCCCCCACACACATGGAGTCCTGGGCCTGCCCCATGCTGTACAGCCCCGTGGTGAAGTGCGGCAGGCAGAACACGAAGGACCCCACGCCAAGGATCAACAGGCCCACCGCCAGGTACACCGGCTTCCGCCCTCGGCCCCCGAAGTAGGTGACAGGGACGAGGCACAGCACGGCGGCGATGTCGTAGCAGCTGGCGATGGTGCCAGACTCCGTGCTGCTCATCTCGAAGCGGCGTTCCACCGTGGAGATGACCACGTTGACGAAGCCGTTGACCACAATGCCCTGTGACCATCATGTGTACAGCTGGGTCACCATCTTGTGTATAGTCCTGTCACCATCATGTGTATAACCCTGTCACCATCATGTGTATAACCCTGTCACCATCATGTGTATAACCCTGTCACCATCATGTGTATAACCCTGTCACCATCATGTGTATAACCCTGTCACCATCACGTGTATAGTCCTGTCACCATCATGTGTATAACCCTGTCACCATCATGTGTATAACCCTGTCACCATCATGTGTATAATCTGTCACCATCATGTGTATAATCTGTCACCATCATGTGTATAAACCCTGTCACCATCATGTGTATAGTTCTGTCACCATCATGCATGTATATAGTTCTGTCACCATCATGTGTATAACCCTGTCACCAATCATGTGTATAACCCTGTCACCATCATGTGTATAGTTCTGTCACCATCATGTGTATAGTTCTGTCACCATCATGTGTATAACCCTGTCACCATCATGTGTATAGTCCTGTCACCATCATGTGTATATTCCTGTCACCATCATGTGTATAGTCCTGTCACCATAATGTGTATAGTCCTGTCACGACCATGTGTACAGTTCTGTCATCATCATGTGTATAGTTCTGTCACGGGGGGGGGGGGAGGGAGGGGGGGGGGGATAAAGGAGAGCTATGGGATATCTCACCACCAATCTCGAAGAGCAAAAAAATAACAGGGCCTGACAGTGTGTGACGAGCTGCTCGTCACACACAGAGAGAGAGAGAGGAGAGAGAGAGGAGAGAGAGAGGAGAGAAGAGAGAGGGGAGAGAGAGGGGAGAGAGAGGAGAGAGGGAGAGAGAGAGAGGGAGAGAGAGAGAGAGAGAGAGAGGAGGAGAGGGAGAGAGAGACGGAGAGAGAGAGAGGAGCGCAACATCCCAGTGACGGATGGGGTAATCAGATCAGATTACCTACCACACACCATTGTACGTCTGGTCTTGTTTTACCTACCACACACCATTGTACGTCTGATCTTGTTTCACACAGGACTGGAGAAACTGACTCGGTGATAGAATGACAGCTGCTAAGTCTACCACTAGGCTACTAGAGTCTTTCTCGAAGATGTGCACAACAATCAACATTCTGAGGCATTCCGCAAACAAGTAACCATGCTGTTGACACTGGGATATATTAGGGAAGTAAACATATAGTACAGCCCTGTCATGTAGTCTCAGACCGGAATGGAAATCTGTAGCATCGTCTTCATCATCCTCATTCTCATCAATCAGCATTAAAAAAAAAAAAAAGTCTCGAATTATGTGTCCCTTTCTTGCTCTGCTCTCATAGGTGACCTCAGTTTCGATGTCTCTCCACGTCTGTGGCCTTGATTTGATTCCGTCGGGGTCACCGTATCGGCAAGTTCATGGGGGCTGTCGCTGGACGGAGGTGGTGGCGCCCCTCCGGAGGAAGAGCTCACTCACTCACGCCGGCTACGCGACTAGGTAAATCATTATCGTCAATGTAGGGGGCTTGATGGCTTTGTAGGTCTTCAATTTCGCAATGCCAAACAATGAAGATATATAAAATTGTATCTTCAATTTCTCAATGCAAATCAATAAACGAGTAACAAATTTTATGCTTTCAATTCTCAATGCAAATCAATTTCTCAATGCCAATCAATAAAAACATGTATTAAATTTATATCTTCAATATCTCAATGCCAATCAATAAACGTGTATGAAAATTCTATCTTCAATTTCTCAATGCCAGAAATATACGTGCATGAAATTTTATCTTCAATTTCTCAATGCCAATCAATGAATAAAATTGTATCCTCAATTTCTCAATGAAATCCATCTTCAATTTCTCAGTGCAAATCGATGAACGTGTATGAAAACTTTATCTTCAATTTTTCAAATGCATCAATGAACGTGTATGAAATGTCTCCTGCACAGGCAAGTGACGCTAAACGTGGGCACAAAACTTGACCGTAACTGTATACAATCTTTTTTTTAAAACTTCCATTAATAAAGTTTCCTTTTTTCCTATCGGTAGACTGTCTAACAAAGTATAGGGACATGCTCATTGAAGAAAGGCGATTTACTGAAGACACCGATGTGTACAGATCGTGGCAACAAAACGCTCCGTGTGAATCAAATGGTAATGGGTTAGACCCACAATGACCACACCAAGCATGGACCTCTCCCTGTGGATTGCCGGTGCCGGGGCTGTGGCTGTGAACGAAGGGTCGGAATAAGCGGCACGGGCGCAGTTTTTTACTGAAGGGGGGCACACAAAAAATGGGACAAGGTTGAAAAAAAAAAAAAAAAAAAAGAGTATGGACGGTGGAGGTCAATGATGTCAGAAACTCAGATTGTCTACGTCCTCGGCCTAGTGACGCCTGTCGGACAGCTCGGTCAGTTCATCACAGGCTTTAGAAAGCTG
>JADBJO010016366.1:0-2500 GCA_016801955.1 Conus betulinus | reverse complement strand
GGGAATGTGCATGCAATGCGTAACGTGTCATCCATACCAACGGCCAAACTGGCCTTCTCTTCCGAAAGTTGGTGATGGGATTTTACGTGTTTGCAAGATGTTGTGCGTGCGTTCACACACAGTACCTCGGTTTATAGTCTCATTAGAAGGACTGTAAGAGAAATGGAGTCAGAACCAATGTTAACTCCGAGGGAAAATCCCCCCCCCCCCCCCCCCTTCCCTCCCTACCGAAACGGCCCGGCCCGGCGGAGATTCGAACTCGCAACCCCAGGATCACCAAGATTACGAGTCCGGCGCTCTACCACTGAGCTATTCCGGCCCCGGTGTCTGTTCTGATGCATCATATAGCAGGGCATTATCTGTTAATTCCCTTTCTGACCACAATACTTGTCTAGTTACGGAGCCAGCAGGAGTGATCGTCCTCCGGGTGGGGGTGGATGGGTGGGGAGGGAGGGGGTGGGGTGGGAGGGGTAGGGGTGGGGGTGGGGGTGGTTTGGGGAAATGTCAGTGCGAGGGGATCTTTGATCTGTTGATCTTAAAACTGCTGTTGATGTACTTGTCTACTTTAAAAAAAAAAAGAAAAAAAAAGCGTATTTTCTACAAAGAGCATGTGCCAAATTCCGAATTTCTGTCAAAGCAGGAGAGGAGGAGAAGGGGTGGGGTGGGGGCATAGACGGGGTGGGGGTCGTCAGTCGTTTTTTTTTTTTTTTTTTTTTTTTTTTTTCCGCCTACCATCACACAGCGGAGGCTTCTACCCAGAGGTCACCAGCTGACGATGCATTAGCTGCGATTAAGCAGGCCAGTTCTAAGACAAGTTTACTTTCAAACCTGATTCATCAGCATACTTCGGTACAA
The DNA here is from genome assembly GCA_016801955.1 of Conus betulinus. NCBI lineage: Eukaryota > Metazoa > Mollusca > Gastropoda > Neogastropoda > Conidae > Conus > Conus betulinus. The sequence continues at coordinate 1,645 of JADBJO010016366.1, read as the reverse complement.
ACATAGTTATACTCTCTCGTCGTTTTTTTTTCCTTTCATTTTATATATTTTTTCTTTTTACATACATATATTTTTCGTTGTTTCTGGGCATGTTGTCGAAGCAACAGACACTGCCTAAAGCCACCTCGCGCTCGGAAGTTAGCAAGAGTTGTCGCTCTTTGGAAAAAAAAAAAAAAAACACCTCCGCCATGGTTATAGCCCACAAGTGCAATTACCGCTCAAGACCTTCGTCTGCAAAATGCTTCTTCGACTTTTTTCCCCTTCCCCCTAGTTCTTCGTATTTTTGGCTAAACGTGCGTAGACATTACGGCGAAATTGTGCGGGTGAACAGGGTCACCACGAGGGCAGGGCGTGAAGGGCCAAAGAATTGAAGACTTTTCATAAATACAGATAATGACGATGACGAAGGTGATGCTACTTAGTCTTTATGTTTGTCAGATGGTCGTTACGGGGTTGTAGTAAATGCTTCGTTTCATAACCTGTTCTGGCGTCTGTCTGGCCCGGTCGATATCTTTAGGGTGTGGTTCTAACGTGAATTTCAGACAGCAAAATGTAGACAATCAGAACTCGTCGGACGATTGGGGAAAGCATTAGGAATATAGAGATTCACACACACACACACACACACACACACACACACACACACACACACACACGCACGCACGCACGCACGCACGCACGCACACACACACACACACACACACACACACACACACACACACACACACACACACACACACACACACACACACACACACACACACACACACACACACACAACACACACACACACACACGCACACACAGAGATTACTGTCAACAAAGAATATAAAGCGCACAGGCACCCACACCCACACACCTACCCACCCATCCACCCACGCTGTTTCTCCTCACTATCACTCCAACCTCACCCTCTTTCAAACCTTTTCCCCCCTCCACTCAACCTGTGTCCTATTTGAGTGTGATTTTTCACGCGGCTTTCTTTCGCTTGTCTTTCCGAGCTTGCCCCCTGCTTAAGTTGTGTTCACTCTTTCCTGTCTCTCTTTTTTTTTAATACTACTGTGTTTCCTTTCTTCCTCGCCATTGACAAAGAGCTTATGGTCCGAACGTCGGGTTAATTCTTTTTTCCGGGGATCAGTTGTTTGCACTTCTGTGATGTTTTCTTCCTTTTTTTTCCATGCTTTTGTAATCCGGTGGTCAACTTACTTCCCTTACACAACACACAACACACACAAAGCACACAACACACACACAAACACACATGAATAAATACAGATACATGTATATATAATATATCATCTTCTATCTATTATACGATATCACACAGATATGTATATGTCCTTTTACTATATATATAAGGTGTGTGTGTGTGTGTGGGTGTGTGTGTTTGTGGTGTGGTGTGTGTGTGTGTGTGTGTGTGGTGTGTGTGTATGTGGTGTGTGTGTGTTACCATGCTGGCACTCAGGGAGGAAGGTCATTTTGCTGACAAAGGCGAAATACAGCCCGAAAATAAATACAACCTGTAGCCTTGTTTTCCATGTGGTTTGTTCGTTTGGATAATAAGGTAATTGTTAGATGTAATTGTGTTAACAAGACCTAAGGGGTCAGCATACACACACAAAAACACACACACACACACACACAA